>JAHRHJ020003135.1:0-262842 GCA_019776745.2 Taxus chinensis | reverse complement strand
GGATTTTGAACAAAAATTGGGAAACAAACAAAGTCGTTGATTTCGAAAAAAAGCCAGAATTTTGATTTAAAGTTGGGATTTTAAAAAAAAACATGATTTTAAAAAAGGTTTTGTTGTAACTTTAAAATAAGTTGAGACTTATAAACAAGATATTTTAAACATCCCAAATTTTGAATATCATAATTTTTTTGAAAATCCTAAACATTTAAAAAATCTTTAATTTTTCACAAGACCAACTTTTAAAAAAAATCGTTGACTTTTCGAAAAAATTAGGAAGTTAAAAATATCAGGAGCTAATTTAAAAATTGTTAACAAATTCATGACTTATCACCTTCAAACGTATTTGAAAATATAGACATTTGAAAATCCATGACTGTTTTGACTTCCTATTGTTCAAAATCGGGATATTTTGAAATCGTGACTTTTTCAAATAAAAACCCTAAATCCCAAAACCTAACACTAAGCCAAAAACTAATTCCTAAACCATAAATAATAAAACTTAACATGGAATCCTTAAACATAAAGCGCAGCCAATAAACAATAAAAAAAATCAATAAATTCATAAATCCTAAACTCTAAACCCTAACCTTAAACCCTAAACCCTAAACCCAGTCCTAAGCCTGAAGCCTTCCTCTAAACCCTAAAACCTAAGGCTTAAAACTGAAACACCTAAACCTGAGCCTAAAATCTAAACCACTAATATAGTGAAACCCAAAAGGCCTTAGGGCCTTAACATAAACCTCAAAACCATTTCATAAACTCGAAACATGAGCCAGGGACCCGAACCATGAAATCTAAAACCTAAACCGTACACCCTAAATGTTAAATCCTGAAATCTAAACCCTCAATCGTAACCATGAGACTTAAAACCTAAATGCAAAAAACTCAACGTAACCTCGAACCAAATAAACACAAAAACTGAGCCCTAGATTACTAACCCTAAACCCTAAACACCCAAAAAAACCCTAAAACATAATTCTTGAAACCTAAACCTTAATCCCTGAACCCTAAAGTCAACCTTATCATTAACGGGAATCTTGAGGCCCAAAACTAAACCCTTAAAACAATACATCTCGTGAGCCATAAACCCGTCAACCTTTGAACACTTTAAAAATAGTTTTTAAAAATAGTTAGATGGAAAAAAAATTGGTATTTTGAAAAAACTTGGGCTTTTCAAAGACTCAAGATTTTTGAAAAATTGGGATTTCAAACTTGAGATTTTCAAAAAAAAAGTCACGACGTTTGAAAAAGTTGCAATTTAACAATGGTTACTTCCGAAAAAATCAAGATTTTTATAAAATGTCGAGACTTTGAAAATGTTCAGATTTTAAACAAGTTAGGGTTTTCGAAAATGAATATTTCAAAAAATTCATGATTTTGAAACGTTGGATTTTCGAAAGAGTTAAGATTTTTCATGATTTTTAAAAGAGTCGAAGATTATTTATAGATTTTGTGTTTGGAAAAAGTAGGAGATTTTTTAAAAATTGCATTTCAAAAATTTTTTTTTTAACCGATTTATAAAGATAGGTTTTTTTAAAAATAATGATGATTTCAAAAAGTCATGATTTTTTAAAAGTGAAGTTTTGAAAAAACCAAAGGATTTTCAAAAAAGTAATTGATTTTGGAGACTGTTGGGATTTTAAAACGACAATTTTTTTGAAAAAGTCGGGATATTTTATTGAAGTCAGGATTATATTGGAATGAATTCTTGATTTTTAAGATTACTTTTCAAAAATATATAATTCTTAAAAAATGAAGGAATTTTTTAAAAAAATCAGCACTTTTAGAAGGTTGAGTTGGAGATTTCAAAAATAGTTTTTATATTTAGAAAACGGTCACCAATTTTGAATAGTGGCGAATTTTTGAAAAAAAAATTGGATTTTTGAAAAGTTGGGATTTTGAAAACATTAAATCTCAAAAAAGTTGATGAGATTTCAAAACTGTAGTGATGTGTAAAATTAGCAGTAAAATAAAAGGTCATAACTTGGTGCTCCAGGGTCTGTTTGAAGTCTTTGTTTTTTAACCACATATTTAAAAATCTCAATTTTTTCAAATATCATTGATTTAAGAAAAAATTTGGAACTTTGAATAATGTAATCTTCCAAAAATTATGCTTTTTTAAATGTCATGATTTTTAAAAATTATTATTTCAAAATGTTGGGAATTTAAAAAAATTAGGATTTTAAAGATTTTCACTTTAGAACAAATATAGAATTTCATATTTCTAAAAAAAACTCTTCTTTATAAAACTTACGGTTTTCAAAAAGTTGATATTTCGAAAAAAAAAATTGGGATTTCAAAAAACGTTATGATTTGAAAAAAGCCATGAATTTGAGAAAGTTGGATTCTTAAAAAAGTCAAGATTTTAAAAGCTTGAGATTTGAAAAAAGTCACAAACACTTTTGACAAATTTGCATTTCTAACAAAGTTGTTGTTCTTGAAAACATGAATATTTAAATAAAGTTGGGATTGTTAAATTGTTCAAAATTCAAACAAGTTAGGATTTTAAAAGTATAACTTGTGGTCCGTGTGTCCGTTGGTGTTGAGTCAATTTTTATAGACAACATGTTAAAAATCTCAACTTTTTTAAAATATCACGATTTGACAAAAAAAGCAAAAGTTGAATACTAAGATTTTATTAGGAATTCTATGTTTTGAATATGTAAGACTTTGAAAATAGAGTAATTATTTTCCAAAAGTTGTTGAATTTAAAAAAAAATTAGAATTTGACGAATTTTCAATTTAGAAAAAGAATTAGAATTCATAATTCTAAAAGGTTAAAATTTCAAAAAAAAATTAAGGTTTGACACCTTGATATTTTAAAAGTAAGATTATGAAAAAGGTGGGATTTTAGAAAAGTCGTCATTTCGAAAAAAAAAAGCCAAGAATTTTGAGGAAGTTGGGATTTTCGAAAAAGAAAAGATTTTGAAAAAAAGTGACAATTTTCAAATTGAAATGAGAATTACAAAACTAAAGAGATTTTAATCCAACTATTTTGAATATCCTTTAGTTTTTTGTTTTAAAAATCGAACCATGTCAAAATAGACGTTTTCCAAAATTCCAACTTTTAGAAATCTGGAATTTTCAAAAAGTGACAAATTTTTAAAAAAAATCACACTAAGCACAAAAAACCTAAAATCCTAAACCATAAACCATAACCCTCATATCTGTCTGAATTCTAAACCCAAATCCGTAGATCAAAAAAAAACCTAAACATCAAACCCCAAACCTTTAAACCAGAAACCCTAAACCCTGATCCCTAAGCCGGGAAGCATAAAAGAAATGATTTTCAAAAATTCAGAATTTTTTATAAAGGTTTTGATTTTATAAATTCAAGGAATTTTTAAAAAGTTGACATTTTGAAAAAGATTCATTTTGAAAACGTCGCGATTTTTTGATAATAGTTGCAATTTTCAAAAATATGGGCTTTTCAAAAAAGGGGTAATTCTCAAAAAAGTCAAGAGATTTAAACATGTCAGTGCCAAAAATAAAACAAAAAATTGAAAAAATTTCATTAACTTGTTCAAAAACTCTCAATTTAAAATATCAAGATTTTCAAAAAAAGAAGATTTGAATATTAATTAGTTTTTCATTATAAATTCCTAGATTTTTGAATATGTCATGAATAAACCCAAACCCCTAACCCTAACCCGTTAGCCTCAAAAACAATAAAAACCTAAAAAGTTAACCCTAAAGCCTAGGCCTAACCCTTAAACCTATTCCTTAAACCATGAGCCATAAGAAAAAAAACCCTAAACCTGAAAACTTTCTCATAGAGCTAACCCTAAATCTAAAAATCAAACCCAAACCCTTTAAATTCTACGCCATGGACAATTAACCATGAAACACTGAGAACCTAAACTCTTAACCTGACCCTATCTTCAACCCTAAATTGCTTAGCCTATTAGACATTATAAATCCTAAACTTAAGCTTCTATATTAATCCAACCCTAAATTCTGACTTGTAAATCCTAAAACCTCAAATGTAAAATCCTAAATATTGAACCTTTATGTAAACCATAAAGCCTAAAACCCTAAATGGAAAAACCTCAACCGTAAATAACAAACCCCAAACACTAAACCATAAAAATCTAATCTTAAACCTAAAACCTTCATCCCAGAACCTAAAACCCGAGCCTTAACCCATAAAACCTAAACACTAAATCCCTTGAGCACTTAACCCTAACCCAGAAACCTTAAAATATTAGATGTTTGTGGAAACACTTGGCAATTTAAAAAATTTGGGATTTTTAAAAAGTAAAGATTTAAAAAAAGATTGAGATTTGCAAAAAAAGTCACAACTTTTGATGAAAAACTTATAATTTTTAATTAAAGTTGTTTTTTTTATAGAAATATTTAAAAAGGTATGGGACTTTGAAAATGTTCATTATTTTCAAACACGTTGGGTTTTTTGAAAAAGGGATATTTCAAAAAAATAGGATTTCAAAAAGAAAATATTTTTTAAAAATTGAGATTAAAATATCGTGGATTTGGTAAAAAGTGAAGATTTTCAAAAAATTCTTTGTTTTTTGAAAGTGGGATTTAACAAAAGTAAGATTTTGGAAAAATATTGGGATTTTTTAAAAACATCAATTTTTTTGAAAAATTTCAACATTTGTGAATAAAATCATGATATTGAAAAGTCTCGATTTTTATATTTTTTATTTTTGAAAAAATTATTCTTTTAAAGTTAAGAATTTTCATATAAAAATCAAAATTTTTGATTAAAGTGGGATTTAGAAAATCAAGAATCATAAAAAGTTGGGATTTCTGAAAAATCTTGGATTTTCGGTAAAACAGGCGGGTGATCTGGGGTGATTTTAGAAATAGTTCGATTTAAAAAAAATATATAATTTCTAAAAATTTTAATCTCTAAAATTCAAGATTCAAGATTGTTCAAAAAATGTAGTGATGCACCAAAATCGAAGGAATTTGAAAAGGTCATAACTTGTGCCTCGAGGTGTCCGTTTGAGTCCATTTTTTGTAAAACCTCATGTTTCAAAAATCTCAACTATTTTAAAATATCAAGATTTTCAAAAACAATCGGGAGATTTTCAATAATTTAGATTTCCAGAAATTCATGATTTTAGACTATGAATGATTTTGAAAAACGTCCGTATTTTCACAAAAGTTATGATTGGTATAAATGAGCGATTGAAATAATTTGCAATTGAGGAAAAGATAGAATTTCATAATTCTAGAAAGTTCAATTCAAAAAATTAGGGTTTTGGAACAACATTGAAGATTTTCAAAAAAGTCCAGGATTATGAAAAGGTTGGGATGCAAAAAACTAGGGATTTTAGAAAAAAGCCAAGAATTTTTTAGAAAGGTGGGATTTTAAAAAAAGGACAAGATTTGAAAAAAAAAGTGTAATTTCAAACAATTCTCAAAATTACAAAAATGCATAGATTTTTAAATCCCACTTGTTGTAGTATCCGTTTTTGAACTCCTCCACCTTTTACAACCTTGCCTTTTTAAAAATCAACCTTTATTAACCTTGTGACTTTAGAAAAAAATTATGGATATTTAAAAAATAACACGTTTTAAAAACTGGCTGAAATTGGACATTCATGACTTTATAATTTAATTAAAGGATTGAAAATACAAGAATTTTGAAACTCACAAATTTTGCAAAATCCGAACAAATGAAAAATGCCACAGAGTTTGAAATCAGGACTGGGACAATAATAGCAGCCCCAAAACCCGAAACCCAAAAACTTAAAACAGGAGTCAAAACCACTAAACCCTCAACCTCAACATCTCCAAACAATAAAACCCAAAAAACATAAAGCCTAACCAGAAAAATGTAATGCCACCTAAAATCTCCCACTGGAGGACAGTGAAAAAAACCTAGGTTTTAGTTTAGAAAATTATGGAATAAATTTTTCTTTAAAGTGTTAATGACCAAAGTTCTCAAGGATAAATACATTCAATGATAGCTTTTGCATATAATAATTACTAATTACACCATAAGGCAAAACATAGTGTAATAAGTCCACACCTAGGCTCAAATCTCCTAAGGAATAAATTAATCACTGATTACATAACATTTTAGCAAAAAACAATCCCTGATTATAATTTAGGGTAAGGGACAAAACAATTAAATACCCAAGGTATTTGTAATTCCACAAGTATAAGATAAATAAAAAGTTTAATTACAGTGGGGGTGAAAGAATACATATTAAAAATTATCTCAGAGTAAATTCATTACCTACACCCAACTCTCTAAGAACTAGGTTTAAAAATCAACATAATTTTTCGTATAGTAACCATTCAAATTTCCTAAAACCATTCCCATTAGATAGGAAAATTTGCCATCTTTCATTATATAAGAAGTCCTTCTAACTCTTCATATTATCAAGTTATGGGCCGACGGGACTTGGGGTAAAAATTTCCCCAAGCGTAGACCTGCAGGCATGAGAAGGAAAATTTTTCCCAAACGGGGCCTTCGGACATTCAGAAGAGAAATTTTTCTCGGAGAAGGAAGTGGAGCGCGGGGCCTGCCAAAGAAAAAATTTCCCAAAATGCGGGGTCGGCAGGAGAGGAAGACACTTTTTTTTAGCATTTTCCCCTTTCAGGACAAAAGCACGATTTGCCTCCATGCCCCTGTGAGCCCGAAAGGAACATGTTTCGGCATTTATACGGGGGTGGCATAGGGAAATTTTCCCATCACATAGCTCAAATGCACAAAACATTTCACACCCCCACGGATCCCTAGGTGACATGTGTTAGATCTTGGTGCCAAGTGGAAAAGTTGAAAGAAAGGGTGGGTGGCGAGTGGATTTATCGCTTTGCACCCGATGGAGGAACAAAGAAGAAAAAGGATGCGCGGGTCCATGCACTAGCAGAAGGACAAGGTCTGAGGGGAAGGTGGAGAAACGGGCCATGGGAGAAATTTAGCAAATTTTCCCCAAGGCCAAAAAAAACAACCAAAGAAGAAGAAGGGTCCACCCTCCCGTCTCCACCCCAAAAGTGCCACATGTCAACATGTTATTGGTTGTGGGCCAACAGGGTGGCGGGAAAAAATGGGAAAATTTCCCAAGGCAAATTTTTAAAAGAGATAAGCTTACAAATTGGTCCGCCCCTCCTAGGGTGCCAAGTGGCAAGCCCCAATTGGTTGTGGGATGGTAGGGGCTGCGGACCTTTTTGGGAAATTTTTCCAAAGGAAAAAATAAAGGAAAATGGAGCAGAATGGGCCCGCGGGCAATAAATTTTATGCCATGTGGCACCTTTTGAATGGCGGAGCATGGGGAATTTTAAGGAAATTTTCCCAATTGCGAAAACTTGAGCTGGAAAACTTCAAATTTTCGCTCACCAACCTGATTTGGCCCTGTTTTAGCCCTAAATATCTTCAAATGGCCATATCTTTGCGATCCAGAAGCTTCAGTTTTTCATGTTCTTGATGATCAATTTGAAAGATGGTAAAATTATCTGACAAAGAATTCCAGTATCATTTTTTCATTTGTCAATTGGCAGTTTGGAGAGATCCTAATTTGTTTAAATTAGATTTCCTCCTTTGCTCAACATGGTCATGGACAGAAATGGAGGATTAGTCTAACCACCGTTTAGTGTAATTTTAGAATGGCTTGCATTCTCTCCCATTGATTTCAAATTTTATGTTCAATCCGAACTATACTATTATCGATCAGTAAAAATGACCCATAGGAGGAATTTTTTTTTTAATGCATTTTGGCAATGCACTTGAATCCCTTCCATTCTTTCTTCACCGATGTTTCTTCCTGTCAATATTGGCTTCGTCTCCTTGACTTATAACTGCTAATCCAATCCATTTTTCGGCGTTTCCATTTTCACCAAGTGCAGTGTGAACATTTTAGTTGTATTAAGACAAAGAGAATCCCTTTCCCTTGAAACAAGAAAATTGAAATGGATTAGATGAAATCAGACCTTTCAATTTTAAGTATAGTTGCATAGCAGTCACTGTTTTACCTCTCAGCATATTGGTGAATGCAAGTGGACAAATTTGACTCACAGAACCATGTGCGATGAAAATCAATAATATTTTGTTCTACTTCTCTGCATGATCAGAGCATTAGAGAGGACATCGCTCATGCTTGTGTTGTTCACATACCAGTTACCACTGCCAAGCTCCGAGTGGACGGCTTATCGAAGCGGGCCGTGCGATCAAATTTCTTAAAATTGCATTTTTATGAACTGAGTAGTCAACCTAAGAAAGAAGAAGGAGAAATGCTGCACCGCACCTCCACTGGTGCTAAAATGGCCATGGGGAAAGCATCAAAACAGCCTATGGGCCGTCAGGCTGCAGTTGAATATTATGAGAGCAGGTAAATTGTCCCTAAGACCAAATTTTCAAATAGGGATAAGTTACAAATTCAATGGTCCGCCACTGACTTACGTGTTCAGGCAGTGATATCCTAATGAGTTACATTCCAATTGAACCGAACCAATGGACTCAAACCTACTCCTTTTTGAGACAATTAAGATATTTGAATAGTTTCAAGTCCCACGATTGGGAGTAAAGATTTTCTATAGTTAGATTAAATCTTTTTATTTTTTTGAATGCCAAATTGAAGTAAAACTTCAAATGGCCATAACTTGAGGTAGAAAGCTCGATTTTGGGCAAACGAGGACTTTTCAGAAAGATCTCGACGCCCTCTTTGCACTAGAATCATCAATTTTAGAAATTAATGAATTTTGAGAGGTCAATTTTGAGAAATAAATCTACAGGTTTTTAATTTGTGAATCAGTATTTCCAACTTTCCAATTTGGTAAAATTGGATCTCCTCCTTCACTCAACATGTCAAACATACATAGGAGGATTAGTCTAGGGAGGTTTTAGAGTGTTTTAGAAGGTAATTTATTCCAATTGATTTCAGGTTGCATTTTTCCAACAATTGATGGGAAAAATGGCTGTTAGCAGGGATTGGATTCAATTTGATTGTATTACATTTTGAAGGTTCATTGTCTTAAGTGTTCTTTGATCAATTTGAGTTCTCTAAATATCTTACTAAGTATGAATTTCAAAATTTTAGGAAGTTGATTACTTAGTGTGAAGGTTTTAAATGTTACAATTTGATTAAAATCAGAATTTCAAAATGAAGTCACATGATGTGAGCTGTTTATTTTAGGATTGGAATATCAATTTTATCATTTAAGTGGGCAAAGGATTAGCTTCTAAATAGTCAACTACATTTAGTTGTTTCCAAACAACCATTCAATTCCAAGCTTAAATTGTTTATGATTTCTAAATTTGATATACATTTCAAGGAGAATAAAATACTCTCATTCTTACACATACGTATTCTTTTTCCAAATAGCAGATTTCCATTTTTAACAAAGATTCAATATAAATTAAATTCTAGTACAACCCGTACAATTTTGAAAAGGAACTTCAATCCTTTATTGATATTCAAATAAAATTTTACATCTTTCACTTTTCCATTTAGTTTCCAAAATACAGTAATAGATATATACATATTCATGTATTTCTTTACATTTCTTTATAAAACAGAAACAAGAATTTAATCTCCTTTGCATTTCTCAATTCAAATTATAATCTTCCATCTATCAATACAATGGTGTTCATTTATCCACAATATACTGTTACAATCATCCACATAAGGTGGGAAAGGTTACAATGAATTTTCTCAAAAGAATGGGACTGTCAAACTATATTCTTCTTTCTCCAAAACAACAACATGCTATTTTCTCCATATTTACTTCAAATTGAGCACAACAAGGAAGGGGGAAAGGCAACACTCTCCACCCAACCAAGACATCCAATGAGAAGGAGAAATCCTTCCTCATTGGCCCCCGAGCCCCAACACATATTAAAATAGAGAATTTGAATCAACTCATTGCAACATTGGCTTCCACAACAATGCCATTCCATAGTAAATAGGTATTTCATCACTATGCATATAGGAATAATAGACTATAGTCAAGAAAATATAGTAGTTCACAACTACACTTGGAAACCATTGTACATACAAAACATAGACTTGATCAAGCAAGCCAACAAGAGCAAGAATACTATAGGGAAAGACTTACTCTCCCTATTAGGAATTGGGCATCCACCAATAATCATACCTACCAATAAAATTATTTGAATCCACATAAACCTTATATCTAAGGTAACCCCTCATAACATTACCCCCCCCCCCCCCCCCAAATGTTTAATGGTAACGAAATGAACTTTCAGTTTCTTTTCCTTGGTGGATTCCAAAAATCACCTCCACAATAATCAATGGTCATGATCTTGGCTCACCCTTATAGGTAGACACATAAGGATCACATCATATTCCTTCTCCTACACCATGTCCTAAGTAGGAACATACCCAACCATCCAAGAAAAGGATGGGACATTTCTCATTTAAACATCATGCTAGAGAAAGAAAACATGTAAAACACAGCTCAAGATCCTACACTCTCCATAATGGAGTTTGTTCCAAACTCAAAGATTTCCAAGTAAAAGATCCAAATAGATTCCAAAATCAGAAAGGTGCACATCAAGCATGCAATGACCCAAATCTATAAGATTCCACAACAAGTTTCCAAAACAGTAAGCTAAAAATGCACCTTTCAAGAGGAAACAACAAAGTTTCAACAACCATAAATCTGAAGCAAGGATAACGTTTCACTTTTATATGTAGAGGGAAGAGAAGAGGATGATGTGGATCCATGTGGGATGCCACATCATTCTTCCTCAACCCCAAGAGGAAAGTCAACATTGATCATTCACCAAATCATAATAAAGGAGATAAAATATGACAATTTAACTTACACACTCCAAAAACCCATACCCCAAAAGGACTAAATTAAAAATATGTAAGAGAAGTGCAATTAAAACTTCCAAATTATCATTAATAAAAGAAATAAAAATGTGCTAAATTTAACCTTCAAACCATAGGTATGGTTGGTGAATAATTTTAAGAGGTGTGGGACAAGCTTAACTTGTCCCACAAGCCTCTAAATAAAGCCTCCAAGGACAAATTCGAATTCCTAAGGAGATGAAGTGTTTAACTTTCCAAAATATTTCTTACATAACTAACTCTTACATATTTCTTACACCTTCTTACAATATTTCTTACACACTTTATTTATTACTTCCAACATTTAACATTTAAAAATAAACAACTTCATTAATTACATTCCATATCCCAATTTAATTTAATTAAAGTTTAACTATATGATTTCTCACATTAATCTACCACATTTAAAATAATTAAAAGAAGGATGGACACATTACTTATAAAATACATACAACAATAAATAAAAAGGAACACATAATAAAATACATATCCCATGGTCACATATAATGGAAATCCCCCCATGGGAATCCCTAAAAATGCTGAAACAAACACAACACACAACACAAAACAATTGCCATGGTGACCTCAAATAATTGAACTTTCACCTAGAATTCTAATATGGTTAGTCTCCAGTCCCCTTGATATTGTTGTGATTTTTAATATTGCAAAAAGCAATTACCTCCTTCAGCCTTATGGCCATATTAGAACATTCAACATGATACAAAAAAATCTACAAAATCAACTATATGATAAATCACAACAATCATCAAATACTAACAACTATATCGTCATTCACAATTTTTAATCAACAACTATATTTCCATAAGCATCATAAAATGTATTCATTTTCTTAGATCATTTCTTTGAAGTGTTGACGAAACAGATAGGGTAACGGGCGTAGGAGGAATACCTGTTCAAATGTTGGTTGATGGGTTGTTGCACGCGTATGACTTCTGAATCCACAGCTGATCATGAGAGCTTCCTTTTGGCTAGGAGGAACTACCTGTAATGAAAAGCAAGACCACCAGAAGGAATTAAACAATATGGGCAGTGAACTGCCTAGCGTATGCTAGATCCGGGAAGTGTGATACTTCCTAGATGGCTGTCAGTCCACTGTTTTAAACAATTTAATGTTGTAAACAAAGTAAATCCTATTGTAGTTTGAAATGATTTAGGTATCTCACTTAAAACACAATAAGAAATAGATCTAATCTAACAGGCTAAGCTAGAATAGAATCCAAAGGTCAAATGATTGGTTCTGGGTTCTGCAGGTTTGATAGAGGTCTCAGGTAGATCACAGGTGAATGAGGGTGAGATGAAATTAGGTGGGTAGGTCTCTGTTCTAGGCTGTGTGGGAAAATACAGAGACCGGTGTCGGTCAGGGGTGACCGACGGTGGTTAGGTGTAACCGGTGCCGGTTACTGTGAGATCTGGAAATGTCACAGAACAAGCTTTTGATCTCCTTTGTGATTGCACAAAGGACTTTGGTTGGTTGAGATGAGGTATTGGGTGACTGGAGTAGGCTTTGGTGAGGTTTTAATGGGTATATGGAGGTGAAAATGTTGGAGAAGGTCAATAGGGGGCAAGATAAACAATGGATGATAAAATGATGATGAAATGAAATAAATCAGGAAAGTATGATGTTATACTTACTTGGATTCCATTCCTGAATGTTTGTGTGTGAGGGATGGAGGTGCTGATGAGGGGTTTGAAGGTTGCAAGTGATCACCAACTGAAAGAAAGCTTCTGCATGGGCTGCATGTACACTCCTCTTTGCTTGGATAGATCAGATCATGGCTGGGATGGCTGTGCAGGAGAAGATGCTCAATCTCCTTCCTTGCATGTGGGTTTTCACTGGAATTTTCTCTCTGAAGATGTGTTATCTCTCTGAGATGTGTTCTTGCTCATCAACCTTCTCTTTCCAATGTTTTCCAACCTTGAGAATAAGGTTGTTTAGGGGTTAAAAGGGGTAACCGACGGTGGTCCGGCTTAACCGGTGATGGTTAGGGGTAACCGACGTCGGTCAAGGTGGGATTTCCTAGGTTTACTAAACTAGGGAGATCCTCTTGATTTCCTTGGATCTCATGTCATTATCCCATGGATTAGACTGGGAGCTTCTTGTGAGCATGCAGGAATGTGGTTAGAGGGAATGTAGGCATTGATTTTTAGGGTTTGGGTAAGTCTTAGTTAGTTATGGCAACTTGCTAAGAATAGGTCTTAGGTTGAGTTGGCTTGGTGAGGTGTCTAAGTGAACTGTATGTGTGGATATTATTTAAATAAGATATTTAAATAATAAATATAGTGAGGATAATGCATTAATTTAATTAATTAATTAAATTAATATTAGTGGGGTGGAGGGGGGTCATGGCTAGGTAAATGTAATAAAGGGTGCTTATTGGTCGAGGGACCAAAGGGGAGAGTGACCTAATTTTAGTGTCTACATTTTTCCCCTTTTTGTTGCGTAGCTTGTATTGGTAAGCGAACGCTAACAAAAATAAGATGTGGTTGCCCCATGTGTGGGTGAAGGTGATCCCCCTCAAACCAGGAACTGACGAGGCAGCAGGCTGAAGCGGTGAGTGGTTTGATAAAAGGTAAATGTGAGGAAAAGGTAGGTGGGCACAGGGGAAAAGGGTGAAAGGTCTACTCGGGAAATCTAGGTAATGGGTCAGGGTCAAAGGTAGCAACAGTCAAATGCACGCACATGTATAAACTGCAGCACGCTACCAGGTTGAAGAGCAGGAAAACTCTACATCGTCTAAGGTCGATAGGTTTATCCAAACAAGGTTGAAGTGAATCCGGTATCCAAGGTATAGGATATGGTCAGGAAACACAACGTAGGTTAGGTGCAGGAACGTTTAGGTATGTTCCGGTACACCAAAGGTAGGGTCAGGATAAACGGTCATGGTAATAGGCTAGGTAAGGTCATTAGGTCAATCAACACAGGTAACAGTGCCACAAGGTATAGCAAACACATGAGGTCAAAGGTCACTAGCGATGGTCCAGGTCCAAATATCTAGGTCACGGCATGGGTAAGGCCAAGGTAGGGGTAAAATAATGAGTCCCCAAAGGAGGACAAATGGAGGTAGGAAGTGATGAGGTCAGGAAAGGTAAGGTAAAGGGGTTAGGTAAAGGTGGGGTGGGGTAAAGGATCAGGGTAAATAATGGGGTAAAAGGGAAAAGTAAGGGCAATGTGCAGGTGAAGGTGACCAATGGAGGTCATGTATAACCGATGTTGGTATAGGAAAACCAATGACTAGGTGAGGTAGGATATGGGTCAAGGGATGTTTTGTATGAGTAGAGTATGAGGTATACTAGTGGAGGTTTTTGATATAAAAACCAAAAAGGACATTTTTATTATTCATTTGTTATTTTTTGATCAAATGAAGAAAAACAAAAAAAGTGAGGATGTATGAGTGATTTTGTATATTTTGAGATATACTGGCCTAGTGTGATTTGATTTTGGGTTGGTGATTAGTGGGTCATGTTTTTGTATATATGAGACCGGCCTGAGGTTGCCGATGAGATTTTGTATTGGCTATCGGGATCAGGTGCCAGATTTTTGAGATGATGGACATGATGAGATAGGCATGTATATTGAGATACACATTTATTGATTTATATGATGATATACATGGTATTTTGTGATGTGTTGATGTGTTTAGGAGACATCGGTTTATGACTTGTGTTAGATGAGATATTTTTGATTGTTTGTGTTTATGGGTTTGTTATGGGATTTGTTACTTATGTAGGGTTTGAAATTAGGTGAGTTAGGCATGATGGAGTCAGGTTGGTTTAGGAATGGATCGAGTCAGGTTATAGGCATGGATCAAGTCAGGTTGTGGTTAGGCATGGATTGAGTCAGGTTATAGGCATGGTTGAGTCAGGTTATAGGCATGGTTGAGTTGAAAGTAGGTTTAGTTATGATTCATTATTTTGGCAATGAATGATACTATGGGTCATATGTGAAATGTTGTATAATCTATGCATAGTGATGATAGAGAGATGGTAGGTGTAATAAATGTATGCTATGGTAAGCAACTTGTTATGTATGTGGCTTAATTTCCAATTTTGTTATAAAAGGGGAACTAAGTGAAATGTGATGTAAATGGTGAGTTAGGCATGGTTGATGAATTGTTTTAGGGTAGAGAATGGCCGAGCTAACCTCTAAGGGCCCCATGCCCTCGGAGTGCTGCCTACATAGTCCCAGTGAAAAGGGACCTCAGGCCTATGTTGTTCTCCCATAAGCTAGGGAAGAATATGAAAATGAGTTGGTAGGTTTTTGGGCATGTTGTGGGTTTAGGTTTAATAGGTGTGGGTAGATTATAGGTAAAATGATGTAGGTGAAGGTGATTATGGTGAAAGGGGAGGATTACCTAAAGGTAAGCGTCGAGGACCAAGTCCTGTATAAGGTAATCAAAACGTAAACAAAGATGGTTAAAAGATAAGAGGGGGGCAATAAAGCCACCTGATTGGGTAGGATCATACCGAGTAGATCATACCTTGGAGGGGGTGATGAACATAAGACCCTAAAGACATTGCATGATTAACTGTTCTATGATGAAGGTAGTCACAGGATCACCAAATGTCTAAATTCCAAGATGTCCCTTGAGGCAATTGAGGAAATGAGAGTGGAAATGGTAAGGAGGGTGAAAGGTAGTTAATTTTATATGTTTTGAGTGACAGGGCTTTTGGGCAAGAGGTCCTAGGTCACAATGGGCAAGTCCATGACTAAAAAGTTTTTTTTATAGACTGATCGATGTGGGAAGTCTATATAGGATAAATAATATGGTACTCCTTGAGGTCTTCGTGAAGTTGATCGATGCGGGAAGCTTCGGTTTCTCTCATTTTTTTTTTTTTTTTGAAAGCTTCACATAGCTGTCCTTCGAGGGAGCAGTCTATTTATAGCAGCAATTTTGTCGAGAGGAAGATGTCCTTTTGAGGGAGTCATCTTTTTATTAGAAGTTTGACTCAAGGAGTTTGGTCCCATGTGAGGTCTTTGAAATCATGGACAAGACCAAGGTGGAGGATAGGACTCTTGTTCAAAAGGCAAGGTGGAATGACCATGGGATCTCATCTAAAGGTAGACAAAAAAGTATCCATGAGAATCATGCTATGTGCAGTGCCATGGTACACATATTCAAGAGAAGATAACAAGTGACGGGTACTCACATGATTCTTGTTTAATCATTAGGGAGGTGTATGGAGTGGATAGCACTCAAGGGACGAGCCTGTAAAGAGACAAAGGGTGAGGTAGGACAATGAGTCAACAATAGAATGGTCAAAGATGCAATGCGTTAAGGGGCTCAGGTTCAGGTTTACCATCAAGTGAGGATAAACGATAGGCACCTGATCCATAGGTATGAGTTACGATGTATGGTCCAAGCCAATTAGGAGAAAATTTTCCCCGTTTACTTTTTTCTGCTTTGGTTACGTGTTGATTTTCTTTCAAGACAAGGTCACCGACTTGGAAGGTTCATTCATGAACACATTTTTCATAAGCACGTTTGATACGTTGTTGGTAAACTTGAAGGTGATCCAGAGCGTTAAGACGACGTTCATCTAATAACTCTAGTTGTGCTAAGTGGTCCTGACGAAAGTCATCATCAGTAAGCATGTCATGGAGAGAAATGTGGAGTGAGGGGATCTGGACTTCGAGAGGTAGAACAACCTCTGTACCGTAGACCAGAGAAAAGGGTGTGGCCACAGTGGAAGTGTGAATACTAGTGCGGTATGCCCATAGGGAAAAAGGAATGTGCGTATGCCAATCCTTCCCAGTATCGTCAACCACTTTCATGAGAATTTTGTTGAGGGTTTTGTTAGTGGATTCAGCTTGGCCATTGGTTTGTGGGTAATAAGGTGATGAGAAACTAAGCTGAATGCCGAAGGCGTCACAAAGTTTTTGCAATGTTTTGTTTTTGAATTGTTTTCCATTGTCAGTGATGAGGCGATGAGGAACACCAAAGTGACAAATGATGTGATGGTTAATGAACTCACATATTTTCTCAGCTTTCATGGAGATGAGTGGTATGGCTTCCACCCATTTTGTGTAGTATTCGGTAGCAGTTATGATCCATTGATGGCATTGGGAAGAATGAGGATTGATTTCTCTGACAAGATCCAAACCCCATTGAGAGAAGGGCCAAAGGTCACGAGTGACCTGTAAGGCATGACTGGGTGTATGATGAAGGTTGGAATGTTGTTGGCATTTTACACAATGTTTGACATAGTCACAACAATCATGGTTAAGGGTCAGCCAGTAATAGCCTAGGTGAAGAATACGCTTAGCAACAGCAAGGCCACTAAAGTGACCTCCACATATGCCATCATGAACCTCCTTAATGGTATAAGGAATTTCAGAACTTGTGAGGCATCGTAAGAGAATACCATCAAAGCCACACTTATAGAGGAGTCCCCCCAGAATGATGAAATGAGAGACCTTTTTAAGGAAGGCACGTTGTCCGTTACGGGTGAGATCAGGAGGTAAGATGGAGAGAGAAAGGTAGTCAGAGTATTGTTTATACCAAAGGTCACTCGGTCAGGGGTGTTGATTCTGATTGAGTAAACATCATGAGGTAAATAAGAAGGTGAATGGAGGAGTTGTACGGTGAAAAATATTTTGGAATCGGCAAGGGAAGCGGGTATTTGGGAAGCTAAGCAGGCCATGGTATCTGTAAATTTATTGGTTGAACGTGGGATGGTTTGAAGGGTGTAACGATCAAACGTGGTCAAAAGTATGTGTACATGATGTTTATACTTTTGAAGTATCTCATTACGACATTGGTACATACCATTGACTTGGTTTACGACCAATTGTGAATCACCAAAGATGTTGATTGATTTGACATCTAGGGCATATGCAGCTTGGAGACCTAGTACGAGCGCTTCGTACTCAAATATTGCTAGTGCATTCAAAGTCTAGTTTGAAAGACAAAGGCATGGGTTCTCCATCTAGAGGAATGAGGATAATACCAGCCCCACCCCCACACTGACACTTGGAACCATCGAAGAAAAGTGTCATTTGGTAAGGGGGTTCGTCCAGGGAAAGAGTAGCAATTGACTCATCAGGAAAGTCAAAATTAGAGGGTTGATCCCTGGAAATAGGTGCGTCAGCCAATTGGTCAGCGATAGCTTGGCCCTTGATGGAATTTTGATGAATGAATTCGAGGTCAAGATCAGCTAAAAGCATAAGCCATCATGCGGCACACTGATTTTGATAAGGTTTGGCGTACATGAAGTGTAAGGGATCGGTGTTGGTCACAACATAGGTTTTGTGGTTGAGTAGGTAATGGCGGAGTTTGGTGGCAATGAAAACTAAGGCTAAGAAAAGTTTTTCTGGATGGTTGTATCAGGTTTCATAGTCCAAAAGAGTATGGCTTATGTAATAAACCACCTGCTCCCTGTGTTGTTCATCGCGATGAGCGAGCATGGCTCCCAAGGAATGATCAGTAGCTGATATGTATAGGTAAAAAGGTTGATCGTCTTTAGGTGGAATGAGTACAGGTGGTTGGAGAAGGTATTGTTTTAGGGCCTCAAAAGCTTTGTGATAGTCATCATCCCATTTAAAGGAGACATCCTTCCTAAGCAGATGATGAAATGGTTGACACCGATCAGATAATTGTGAAATGAAATGGTGAATGGACTACAATTTACCTTGCAGGCTATGGAGTTGGCAAAGGTTAGTAGGTGGAGGCATTTCTAGGATGGCCTTGACTTTAGCAGGGTCAACTTCTATACCATGGAGGGAAACAATAAATCCCAGGAGCTTTCCTGAGAGAACCGTGAAGACACACTTTTTAGGCTGAAGGCGGACACAATATTTAATGAGGTGGTCAAAGATGGTTTTGAGGATGGCGAGGTGCTCAGAGCGACATTTAGATTTGGCCAAGAGATCATCCACGTAATCTTCCAATATGTGATGCATGATATCATGGAAGATGTAAGTCATAGCACGCTGATATGTGGCACCAGCATTTTTAAGGCCAAAAGGCATGACTCGATAGCAAAAGGTTCCCCAAGGGGTGATGAATGTGGTCTTGTGTTGATCTTCTGGGGCAAGAAAAATTTGGTTATAACCCGAGAAGCCATCCATGAGTGATAGCATCTCATGACCAGTGGTGAGGTCAACCAGTTGATCAATACTGGGCAAGGGAAAGTCATCTTTCGGGCAGGCTAGGTTGAGGTCACGGAAGTCCATGCAAATGTGGAGTCCCCCTGTTGCTTTAGTAATAGGGACAATGTTAGAAATCCAATGAGGATAATCAATGGGTAAGATGAAGGAAATGGAAAGAAGGCACTGAAGTTCTTCTTTGACGAGAAGAGCAATGCGAGGGTGCATTTTCCTCAGCTTTTGTTTGATAGGTTTGGCATCAGGAATGGTTACGATATTGTGGACCACTATGGTGGGGTCAATACTGGGCATGTCTGCGTAAGACCAAGTGAAAGCATGGTTATGATCTCAGAGAAAAGAAGTGATGGCTTCCTGTTCAGCAGCATCTAAAGATTGTCTGATCTTTAAGATGTGCGGGTCATCCTGAGTATGAATGTTGATCTCGATATTCGATTCATTCAACATGGTTTGTATCAGAAGGTAACAACCGATGAATATATGAGTCTTCTGCACCAAGGTAGGTGAGTATGGATTCATCATCCTGACATTGAATGACATTAATTATAGGTGTGTCATCATCGATCATCTCAGGATACAGGAATGGAAGAGTGGAAGGGGCCTCGCCTTCACGTTGATAAGTCAAAGGCCCCAAGGAAATGGTGTTTATGAAAAAAAAAAGTTAGGAGGGATAGATTCAGGATCCATCGACTCTGTCGGTGAGGGTGGTGATGAAGGTGGAGCGGGTGAAGGTGGTGATGAAGATGAAGGTGGAGAAGGGCTAGGGTCCTCAATGAGTTCAATGCGGGCCTGTTTGGTAGGAGGTTCGGGGAAGCCGATACCACTATGGTCATTATGTTTGCGGGTGGTACATGGAATAATGGTATGGCGGCCTTGCTCATAAAATCCAAAACCAAAACCCTTCCACACACAGTGGTGCAGGAAGGTGTGGGTGAAACGGTGATTGGTAAGTGATTGGAAGTCAGTGGAAAATGGGTGGGTTTGTGATGGTGGTTCAGGTGTGTAAGTGGTAGTATCAAGTCCCCCATAGGTGAGACTAGTACGAAGATGAGGAGGACCATAAAGGAGGCATTCTCCTATATGGTGATCATAGCGAGGGTGTTGGTGAAGGCTTCCATACTCCTGTGGAGTAAGGAATGTGTTGACACTATATAGGTGGTACTCCCCCAGAGTGAGGCATTGAAAAACACCTTCCAAGGGATCAGTGGTTGGTATGTAGGTAGCTGGAATGGATGATGTGTCAGAGGTCGATGCAGAGGTGGAGTTAATGGATTGGGAAGCTAATGGGTCAGCCATGGAGGTTATAGCAGTGGTAGGAATGGAGGAGGTATGTGTGGTGAAAGCAGTGGCTGTACTGGTAGGTGGAGGTGTAGGTGAAGTGGTATTGGTTGCGGAGGTAGATGGCTTGACAGGTATGAGCACATCATTGGGTCGGCAAAGCATGTTGCATGTTTTGAAAGGTGATGGGTCAGCTGGAATGGTATAAGTGTGTCCTTCATGTTCAAACTTTACACAATGATGCAAAGTGGAAGGAACGCAACCCATGACATGGATCCAGGGTCTACCAAGCAACAAGTTATATTGGAATTCCCCCTCCAAAACATAAAACAATTCTGGAACAGTGTGGGGGCCCACACGAACATGTGAAGGATGACAGTGCCTAGTGTGGAGGTGATAGCATCATTGAATGAACGCAACATGACCAGGATGTTTATGCATGTAATTGTCAGGTATGCGCATTTGAGAAAATGCATGGGATGAAATGATGTTAATGCTAGCACCTCCATCAATCATCACACGGCGTACCCGTATGTCATCAATGTGGACAGAGATGAAGAGGGCTGGGTCTGGGTCATCATTTTGGTGTGGCGCACGATCTCCTTCCTCTGAGAAGCTAAGGGAGGCCACTTGGTGAACAAGGTGGGGTGAGGATGAAGGTGGTAATTTGGTGAGAGAGGCTACATGATGGGGTGTGATAATGGAGGCTACGGGTGTAGGGTCATTGGGTAAAACCTCAATAGATTGAAGAACCTCCATGAGGGCTTGACGATGAGATTCTGAGGTTTGGATGAGGTCATATAAGGACATTTTGAGGGGAGATTGGTGTAATTGTTTGAGCATGGTGCGATGTGTGACGCCATTAGAAATGGGGTACGTGGGGCCACAGATAGTTATTTTAGGTATGGGTGCAGATGGTATGTTGGGTATAGGATTGGTTGGTGGGTCAGTTGCCTTTTCTTTTCCCTTCTGCGCACATGTAGTGACATGTATCATGTTGATTTGAGGGGAGTTGGAAAATGGAGAAGGTGTAGGGTGAGTGGTATAATGACATGAAGGGAAAAAACCTACTGGAGGAGAAAATCCTTGTGAGGTTAGCTGGGTGCAACGACATTTGGGTGGTGGCATGGCAAGTTCTCTGATGCAAACCATGTTAATTTCAAATCTTGGGGTGGCTCTAGGAGCTGTGAGGGTGGAGGTTGTGGTTTTTGAGTGGGCAGTGTGGGAATGGGTGTCGATGAAGCAGGGTCCTCATCAAGAAGGTCATCATCATCAAAGTTGGTTTCTGGTGGACACAATTGGATAAGGATGGTTTTCAAGGCCTTGCAGTTCTCCACATCATGCCCTGGCACATGATGGTATGCACAAATTTTAGTATCATCAAACCCTTTTGGCTTGGGTTTGAGGGGGTCGTAAGGTCGGAGTGGCGGTAATGTGATAACAGAAGTCTCGAGGAGGTTGGTTAAAATTTTGGCATAGGACCCTGCTAGTGGATCACAATGGGAAGTGAATGTGGGTTTGGGTGTAGGTGTGGTTGATTGTCGAGGAACTATTTTTGGAAGAGTAGGAATGGGTCGAGCTATGGGTTTAGGTGCCGGTGTGGTTTGAGGTATCGGTCGGTTAATTTGGGTATTGGTACAATAGATGGATGGGTAAGAGGGTGTGTGGTTGTTGTGACTACCTTATTGTGGGGTAGTGGGGTTTTGTTTTTGGGTTGCACCTTCTTGGGTAAAGGTGATGTGGGTGTACGAGGTCTAGAAGGAAAAGCAGATGGAGGAAGAGGGTGAGTTACCCATGGGGATAATGGGGGTGCTGTGAAGGTAGATGACGCGGGTCGTCATACTTGGGGTGTGAGGGACAATGACTGAAGTGTAGTGGGTAGTGAAGCAATAGCTGAAGGGTATTGGAGGTATTGATGGTAAAGAGACTGCAGGTGTGGGTGTAAGTCATGTTGTGTGCCTAGGTAGGTTAAATGTTTGTGAGGAAGGAATGGGTTGTTGTGTTATCGATTTATGGATGGGTACAGGGTGTTTGACCATGTTGGGAGCTGAGGTCTTAAGGTAGATGGGACAAGTGTGGGTGTGATTGGTGTGGTCGGGGTATGAGGTCGATGAGTTTGTTTCTTTGGTTTGGGTGTCAGAGTAGGTGTGGTATTGACATTGGAGGATGTAGCTAAATCTAGTTTAATAGGTGGATGAGTAAGGCTGGTGGTCGGGGTGACCCCTAAAGTGGTAATAGCTTTAGTTGTGGAAAATGTTGTGGGTATGGGTTTGGGTTTAGATGTAGGTCGGGTTATGGGTAAGGGTGTGGTGTGAGTGCTAACAGGTATCATGGAAGGGGTTGTGACAGCAGTGGTTGTATTTGGTTTGATGGGTCGAAATGTGTTTGGGTAGATAGTGGAGGTATCAGCGAGGGATCTCTGCATCTGTGTTGAGACAGGGAGTAAGAGGCACCCCATAGTAAAGCCCTATCCACATAATCTAAGTGATCAGCCAAACATGAGAATGACACGTCTGTGGGTGGAGTTGGTGAGGACCTAATGGGAATTCCCATAAAATGTGTCTTAGAGATGGGGAATTGGCTAGCTTCAGCTTCCGTGGGTAAGAGAGCCGAAAGTAGGTCTGTTGGATTTTGGGTAGCTGATGGAGAATGCTCGCCAAGAGGCAAAGGTATCTCAACTGGGTCTATGATGGGTGGAGGAGATGATGGGAGCTCCTCTATAAGTGGAGGAATGGATAGGTGCTCCTCTATGGGTGGAGTGGAGGAGGTAATGGGTGCTCCTCTATGGGTGGAGGAGGTAATGGGAGCTCCTCTATGGGTGGAGGATGTACTGTAGGTAAAGGTTCTCTAAGTGGTGAAGCTAGGGGTGAGATGGTCTCAATGTTAGTGGAAGACCCCTCCGTAGGTGATGAAGGAGATGAAAGGTGTTCCTCTATTGGTGAAGGAACAATGGAGGTTGGTTCCAATGTGGAAGGAGGATTTTGGGCTAGGATTTCCTCTATGGAAGGGATGTGAGGTAATTGAGAGGTGACAGGTACCTCATTAAAGATAGCGTGAACCTCACGGGTATGGGTATCATGAGTGAATGTCTCACCAGTTTGATTGGATGAAGGGGCATGGTTGGGAAATGGTTTTTTGAAGATTTGTAGATTTTGGTTGGGGGTGGCATTGGGATTATCCACAGTTAACTCACCTTTCTCGAGCATTTCTTGGACAATATTCTTGAAAGTGATGCAGTTGCCATCACTATGACCCTTTACTCGATGATAGTTACAGAAATCATGTTCTTTATACCATGCGGGCATGGGGCGAGCAGGGTCAAAACCAGTGTGTGGTTTTATGGGTGGAAGGGTGATGGCTCCAGCTTTGATAAGATTTTCTAAGACAGAAGAGTAAGGTTCCCCAATTGGGGTATATTTTCACTGCTCTTGTCTGAATTGAAAAGTCTGGACAGGTGAGAGATTAGATGAGGGTGTAGCCTGATTTGACGATGAGCTGGGCCGGCCTTGAGTACCACTGCGTTAGCGGTGCCCTTAGCTTTTGAATAATTGGTTTGTGGTTTGGAAGAAGAAGAGGTATCATTCGACTTGAATGCCAAATTCTTATTGCGTAATTGGATTTTCTTCTCTTCGATGGCCCGAATCTCTAACTTTCGTGCCATAGTGAATGCCTCATCGAATGTTCAGAAGGTTTGGACCTGCAAGGTCAGGGAGATATGTCTAGTGCAAGCTCATGTGAAGAGCTCGATGAGTTTAGTTTGTGGCAGTTGGAAGGTAAGTTGATTGATCAGGCTACGCCAGCGAGTGACAAAATCTGATAGATTCATCCTCATACTGACGTGTGGAATATAGATCGGTCATGGTAACCTTCTTGACGATATTGATAGAGAAATGATCCAAGAAGGCTTGGGCTACCTGATTGAATGAGAATATAGAGTGTTTAGGTAACCCACTATACCAATCTAATGCAGGTCCAGTGAGGGACATGGGAAAAGTTCTCAAAAGCAAGGCATCATCATGAGCGATCAGATAACACCCATGTTTGAATGACCACAAATGTTGTTGTGGGTCTTCTTTGCTATTGAAGTGATTGAATTTAGGCATTTCCCAATGCACAGGGTATGAACGGATAGGAATGGATGGGTGAATAGGCTCATTGCAAATCTCATCATAGGTGAGAGTGTTGCGGGAGCCAGAAACTGATGCCTCCAATGTCTGCATCTTGTCCAACATCAATTTAATTAGGTCATTGGTGGGTTGTGATGATTGGATGCCTCCTGTAGCATGAGGAGGTTGGTTTTGGGCATATAATGGGGGTGGCACTCCAATATATGGGGCTGCTATGTAGGGTGGTGGAGAAGAAAGTAGTGAAATAGGGGGTACGTACCCAGAATGAATAATGGATGAAACAGGAGGTTGTTGGTAGTATGTATATGGGGGTGGAAGGGTCATGGTAACCCTAGTGGCAATAGGGGCTAATGATTGTGGAATGGAAAGAACCACATTCTGAAATGGGGTAGGGGTCACCGACACTGGAGGTGGGAATGTAGCTACAGGTATGTATGAGACATTAGGGGTGGATGAGGTTGTGTTTGGGGTAGTCGTCGAGGGTATGGTGGATGTAATGGGTGCCACAGAGGTAACAGACATGGCAGTCATAGCGGGTATAGAACCTAACTATGAAATGACTGGGGGTAAGGTGGATGTGGGTAGCACGGAGCCAGATGGGGCCGATGCGGAAGTGGGTGTGAGAGTCGGGGGGATAGATACGGGCATGTCGTATATCAACTGACCCGAGGCATCTCGAGTGGATGAGTGGGAAAGGTAAAACTGCAAGGCGGCAGGGTTCTGGTCAAGGAGTCATGTGAACTCCTCATCTCCGGTAGCGATAGTAGTAGGCTGGATGGGATCCATGGCTGGTGATAAAATAGAAGGTGGTGAAGGACTAGGTGGGAGTGGTTGACAACTGGCATGGAATACGAGGGCACTTGCTTGTCTTCGGGTCAGCACCATGTGAACCAGTATTGATCAGGTAGGGCTGCTTCTCTGTAAATGATACAGAGAACAACAGGAACAGGTGAATTTGGTGATAAAAAGTGGATGAAGTAACCAATGGTGGCTGGAATGTGAAACAGGCTAACCGATGCCGGTTAGGGAAAACTGACGTCGGTCAGGGGTAACCACTGCCGGTCACTGTAGAAAATGGACAGTGAGTAAACAACGAGGCAGAAGGTAAAATCTGACAGGTATGCCAAATCTGAGGATGTTTAAAATGTCAATGGGAATAATGACAGTGACAGAGACTGTGAAAAGTGGAAGAAAGTGAAGTAAAATGTCCTTTTGAGTAGGTTAGAAAAAGGACCTGGAACCGACGTCGGTTGGGTATAACCGATGGCGGTCAAAGGTAACCGATGACAGTTACTGTGAAATTGAAACAGTGATGAAAGAAAGTGGTTGTGAATTAAAATCTGATGTAGAATCAGACCCAGAATTCTGGGAATGATGATGATATGGCCCAGGCACACTCAGGTGAAGCCGGAATACACCAGCTATGATGAGGAGCATGCAAGGATGAACAAAAAAAGTGATGAACGTGATCTCTCACCTCAAAACACAAGCCAAGCAAAAACACTAAGAAAATGTGATCCTAGGAGTGCCTTTTCTATTATGTTTGTTTAGCTTATGCTATTTAGGGACTGACACATGAATTGTGAAATAGATTTTTTGGTGAGGATGGCTTCCTACAAAGAAGGAGATCTAAAAGGTGAGGTTTCAGGTATGTTATGGTGGGGGCGGGCTTCACTCTGAAGTATGACTCGACAGAGCAGCGAGCTGGGTGCCCACTGTGTCGTGATCATGTGATCACCTACAACTTCTTCCAGGTAGGATGTTGTTTAAGAATGTATGTATTTTGAATTTTTGTGTGGTTTGGTAAGACTCAGAGAAAGAGAAAAGGATAGAAGTGCTTTTCTATGATTCATTTGTCAACCATCAGCTGGTCATGACTTCCAGCGTATAGGTTGCCCTCAATTAATGTGAGCTAATGCAATAAATCGGAATGGAATGCACTTGTTTTTAAACCCAAATCAAAAATGTGAAATTGGATGACACAATAAGATGAAGAGGAAGAGGGATGCTCTTTCACTACAATGCAGAAAACATGAAGAAATGATTCCTTTTAATTACACCAAAAGAAAAGTTTCCTTTAGAGAAAATAGAAAGAAGAGGTGGATTACCAGGGAAGAAAATTAGTGTGTACGCTTTTTAGAAGGGAAACAAACACACAATTTTTTCCTAGGAATGAATGAAATGCAAGGAACCCCGGATGGGTCCCACCGGGCATGCCAAAATGTTTCACCTTTTTCTTAGATTGTTTCTTTGAAGTGTTGACGAAACAGATAGGGTAACGGGCATAGGAGGAATACCTGTTCAAATGTCGGTTGATGGGTTGTTGCACGCGTATGACTTCCGATCCACAGCTGATCGTGAGAGCTTCCTTTTGGCTAGGAGGAACTACCTGTAATGAAAACAAGACCACCAGAAGGAATTAAAAAATATGGACTGTTAACTTCCTAGCGTAAGCTAGATCTGGGAAGTATGATACTTCCTAGATGGCTGTCAGTCCACTATTTTAAACAATTCAATGTTGTAAACAAAGTAAATCCTATTGTTATTTTAAAATGATTTAGGTATCTCACTTAAAAACACAATAAGAAAATAGATCTAATCTAACAGGCTAAGCTAGAATAGAATCCAAAGGTCAAATGATTGGTTCTGGGTCTCTGCAGGTCTGATAAAGGTCTCGGGTAGATCACAGGTGAATGAGGGTGAGATAAAATTAGGTGGGTAGGTCTCTGTTCAGGGCTGTGTGGGAAAACACAGAGACCGGTGTCGGTCAGGGGTGACCGACGGCGGTTAGGTATAACCGGTGCCGGTTACTGTGAGATCTGGAAATGTCACAGAACAAGCTTTTGGTCTCCTTTGTGATTGCACAAAGGACTTTGGTTGGTCGGGATGAGGTATTGGGTGACTGGAGTAGGATTTTGTGAGGTTTTAATGGGTATATGGAGGTGAAAATGTGGAGAAGGTCAATAGGGAGCAAGATAAACAATGGATGATAAAATGATGATGAAATGAAATAACCAGGAAAGTATGATGTTGTACTTACTTGGATTTCATTCCTGAAGGTCTGTGTGTGAGGGATGGAGGTGCTGATGATGGGTTTGAAGCTTGCAAGTGATCACCAACTGAAGAAAATCTTTTGCATGGGCTGCATGTACACTCCTCTTTGCTTGGATAGATCAGATCATGGCTGGGATGGCTGTGCAGGAGAAGATGTTCAATCTCCTTCCTTGGATGTGAGTTTTCACTGGAATTGGCTCTCTGAAGATGTGTTATCTCTCTGAGATGTGTTCTTGCTCATCAACTTTCTCCCAATGTTTTCCAACCTTGAGAATAAGGTTGTTTTGGGGTTAAAAGGGGTAACCGACGGCGGTCCGGCTTAACCGGCGACGGTTAGGGGTAACCGACGTCGGTCAAGGTGGGATTTCCTAGGTTTACTAAACTAGGGAGATCCTCCTGATTTCCTTGGATCTCATGTCATTATCCCATGGATTAGACTGGGAGCTTCTTGTGAGCATGCGGAATGTGGTTAGAGGGAATGTAGGCATTGATTTTTAGGGTTTGGGTAAGTCTTAGTTAGTTATGGGAACTTGCTAAGAATAGGTCTTAGGTTGAGTTGGCTTGGTGAGGTGTCTAAGTGAACTGTATGTGTAGATATTATTTAAATAAGATATTTAAATAATAAATATAGTGAGGATAATGCATTAATTTAATTAATTAATTAAATTAATATTAGTGGGGTGAAGGGGGTCATGGCTAGGTAAATGTAATAAAGGGTGCTTATATGTCGAGGGACAAAAGGGGAGTGTGACCTAATTTTAGTGTCTACTCAAGAGGAAAGACAAATAAGATATCTGACATGGTGAAAGGGGAAAAAAAGGTGAGAAGGATGATGTGGAGACAAATGGTGATGAGTGGAAATGGGGAGAGAAGAGAAATGGATCAAAGACATTGTTGAAGGTGTTAGGGGATAAGAAGCTGTAGGATAACAAAATTTCCTTGAGAAGGATCTTCAAGTAGGACTTGTAAACTGTAACCATGATCAAGTATAATTCGTAAACTGAAAAGTGTATATGCGAGCGCATTCATGGATATTATGGATAGATAGTGTGAAATTCGATGTGATTTTGATAAAAGATGTACTTTGACGAGATGAATGGAACATAGTTGTAGCAAGCGCATATAAAGAAACTATGATTCAAAATAGATTGGAGATAAACAAGAAAATTTACCACTCAAGGCATTGCACTTGCAGCCAATAGCAGGTGTTAACACATAACCAACGATAGTTAGTTATACCAAAATACCATGAGGAAAAAATGGATGAAAGATGCTCGTAATCCTAATGTTGACATGAAAAGGGATTGGAGATGTAACTTGTACATGGAAGAAGGTTCTCCAAAGGTGGTGTTCCTTAAGTCTATGCCCAGCTCTAGGAAAGGGAAAGAACAATAGAAGAAAATCAATGCGGGAAGCTTTCCAGAAAATGTTGATAAAATGAAGGCTTGATCAATGCGGGAAACCTTCCAGATGCCATAATAAAGAGTATCCATCCTTCGAGGGTATGGTTTACTTTATACATAATATGGATGGCAAGAATAATATGATGATAGTCGTCCTTCAAGGGATCAGTCTATTTCTTTTGATTTTTCTTTTGATTTTGATTTGTATGCTTTTTATTCTTTGTATGAACAGTTGTCCTTCGAGGGATCAATCTATTTTTGATAACTTTGATTTTTCCTTTTGCATACCAGAATTTTAGCTTTACATGGGGGAGAGCTAGGAATAGCTAAGTAAACCACTTAGGAGGGGATAATGAATGTACAAGAGACACCCCTTGGACCCTTTGCATGAATGCAATAGGAGAATGAGAAGGTGATGGATGTAATGGTTATGGGGTCATATCAAAGTAGTGAAGGTAGACCACATAATTCATATCATTACAATGACAAATGGAAGGGGCTAAGGATGGAGGAATGATCTAAGGATATAACTAAGTGCTCATTGGTAGATATGCTAACAGTAGACTGGTCACAAGTGTAATGCATTAAGAGGTTACGTCTCTGGTTTACCACCAAGAGAGGGAAGACAATAAGTTAATAGTGAGATGATATATTACAAAGGATGAGATGTGATAGACAAGCAGTGAAAAATAAAATTATGTCCTTAAGGAAGCATATGACCATTAAGGAATGAAAATAATTATGCCCCAAGAGACACAAATATGGCCACAATGTTGGATTTTTATGAAAATAAAAATAATGGTGCCCTAAAGGACACAAATATTGCCACAATGGTGGACTTGATGAAATAGATGGTGCCCCAAAAGAGACAAAAATATGGCCACAATGGTGGACTTTGGTAAAAAGGTCCCTCAATGGAAGGACAAACATGGCCTCAAAGGAGGACTTCGATGAAAATAAAAATAATGGTCCCTCACAGAAGGACAAAAATGCCCACAATGGTGGACTTAGAATGAGATGAGGATTTGGACAGAAATAGTTTAGATTGGATGAATGTGAAGAAGGTAAACAAAATAATGTCAAGGAGTGAAGTCCCCTAGTGACAAGGGAGTTGTACGATGATATGCTCAAGGGTGAGGGAAGGTTTGTTTACCCCAATGAGTTAAATGTGAAGGAGTTAAAGGATGTCAAAAGAGTTTATATGAGATTGTTTTGGATTTGGATGGGATAAACTTTTGGAAACTACAAGGGTGATTAGCAAGATAAGTGGTATTGATGAACAATGGAGGACCTTCCTTAGGAGGAATGTCATGTGCAGGAGGGATATTAAGGGATGATATGGATGGAGGAATCATGGGAAACTCAACAGATGGGATATGAATTGGATTCAATGTAGATGGAGAAGGAACTTTCCCCTGAATGAGGAAATCATCTTTCTCAATAAGGTTGTGGATGATCATCTGAAATGCCTTACAATGTTCAATGTCATGGCCCGGGGTACGATGATAAGCACAACTACAATTAGGATTGAACCATGATGGATTTGGACCATAGGGATTAAAGGATTTAATGGGAGGAAGTGTGATGGTAGATATTCGAGTTAAATGTCGAAAGGATATCTGTGTAAGACCCCATTGAAGTGTCATGGGGAAGGTAACTCTTGTGGGTTTTGATAGGATATCTCAACTTGGAGTTAGGAGAAAAAGTGGATGTAGATTGGATGGGTAAATTATGTGTTTTGGAAGACAAATCAAATTTGGTTGAAGGTATTGTTTGTATTTTTTGGATGTGGATTGATTAGTTGCAAGATGTCGAATAGATTGTTTAGCTATAGAGACTCGTAGATCCTAAAATAGATGTTGTGGCATTGGATTGTTGAGAAGAGGGAAAATCTGAATGTTTTTGAGGATGCACAGGGGATTGTTCGGGGATGTTTTCCATGAGCCTTAGACTTCAACCGAGAATATTTACCTCTAGCAGGGATGATAATAATCTCAACCAGAGGATCTGATAGTGGTGGTGTGGTTATTAATGGAGAAAATGTCCTAAAACAAGATGAGGATGTTAATGGAGAGATAGGTGTTTGTATGATGCAATTAATGATATCTATGTGAGATGTGGATTGTTTGGTTTTGGCATGGAAAGAGTTAATTTTGTAGAGGGAGAAGGTAAACCATCTTTATTTGATTTAGGTGGATGTGTTGGTTCAGTAGATGATCTAAAGGGTATCTTTGATAGGGTTGCAGATCAAGAGGATTTGGTTGGTGTGATAGAAGGATTAGGTAAAGAATATTGGGATAAAATGGGTGATGTGGCCATGGGAAAGGATATAGGTACATATGTCAAGGTAGGGATAGGTGGATTTTTTGATATGATAGATATAGGGGTAGGTGGGATAGATAGGGATGTAGGCATATTTGGAATATTTGGAGATGTGGGTGATGTGATAACTGATGGAGTAGACATTATGGGTAATGCAACAAATGCAGGAGTATTTTCCAGTGTAGAAGTAGATGGGATTGGTTGTTTCATAAATTTTTTGAGGGGTAAGAATGATATGTTTGCTAATGGGGTTGATGTCGAAGGTGGGGATGTAAAGGTGCATGTAGTAGAACTGAGTTTAGTTGGGATGGTTGTGAGTAATGTAGGTGTAGTAATAGGTGTGTTTGAGGTAGATGTGGGTGAAGGAATAAATGTGAGAGATGTAGGGATATGTGTGTATATCATTAGGGCTGAAATAGGTGTTAAGGATGACTCTAATGTGGTAGATTGGGGTGTGCTTGAAATGAGGAAGTGGATGGTATAGTCAAATTTTATGTGGATGTGATAAGGATAGGAGAAGGTGTAGGTTCAAGACAAGGTAGTGAAAAGTTGATGTAGGTGTGATAGGTTTTGCATAAGGATGGGAATAATGTCTAAGGTAGGAACATGTGGAGTCGGTGATAAGATGAGATCTTGATTGATAGTGTCAATCATATAAGCATTTGACAGTTGAGATGTAAAGGGCATGGCTTGATTTGTTGGTGGTTGATTAGGTAAAGGTTGAGATAGTGGAGGTATCGATTTGGATATCCCCTTGATTTATGAGTTGTTGGACATGATCTTTGAAGGAACGACATCTCTCAATGTCGTGACCTTTGACTTGATGATATTTACAATAGTGGGCTTCGTGATACCAAATAGGCTTGGCTTGCAAGTTGTCCATGGGTCATATGGGAGGAAGTTGGATGGAGTTTACAGTCATCAATTTGTCAAACATGGAGCTATATGATTCTCCCAAGGGGGTGTAGTTGGTTGTTGGTTGAGGGGCTCGTTGTTGAGGCCATGTGCTTGAATAGATGGGGATGAGGGTTTAATGACCACAGTGTTGGCTGCACCCTTAAATGTGTTGTTATGTGTGAATGGTTTAGTAGATTCAAATTTAGGTTTGGCTGATCTAGTTTAAGATGACCCTGTTCAATGGAACAGGTTTCGAGTTTGTGAGCCATTGTGAAAGCTTCATCAAAGGTTTGGAATGATTGGATTTGCAAAGTAGATGATATATGTTTTTCACAAGAACGCGAGAATAATTCGATGAGTTCAGTTTGTGGAAGAGTGAAGGACAGTTGGTTTATAACACCATGCCATCATGCGACGAAGTCGGTGATGGGCTCGTCTTCAAACTGTCGGATGGTGTATAGGTCAATGACAGTGGTTTTGCATGCAATATTTATATAAAAGTGTTCTAAGAACAACTGTGCAAGTTGAGTGAAGGAGAATATGGAATGTCGTAGGATATTGTTGTACCAGTCCAACCCGGGACCGGACAAAGACATGGGGAAAGTGGAAAGAAGTAAATCGTGATCATGTGCAATAAGACAACATGCATGTTTAAATTTGAAGAGATGTTATTGGGGATATTTATTTTTGTTGAACTTAGTAAACATGAAATTTCCAATGAGGAGGGTAGGGTTTGATTGGAACCGATGGATGAATCAGTTCATTACAGATGTGTTCATAGGATAAGGTGTTCTTAGGTGCCAAGATAATGGTTTCTAAATTGGCCAACTGATTCATTAAAGCGTGAATTGGATCATTTGATGTGAGATGTTAGGTTGAGATTGGATTGATTGTGTGGGTTAAAAAGTAGTTTGATAAGGTGAACAATATGTTTGTAGATGTGTGGGTAGTTGGGGAATTGTTTGATAAGGTGGTTGATAAAATTGGATAGGATGTTTGTGGAATGGTTTGATAAGATAGTTGATAAACTTGTGGATGTGTGGGTGTTTGGGGAGTTGTTTGGTAAGGATTAACATGTGTCATGGGTTGGGATTGTTGCATAGGCTGACTTTGAACAATAGGGACATGATGTGTTTGTTGAAGTTGGGTAGGTTGTTGTGGTAAATGATAAGTGGGGATATGGGTGTTAAGAGGTTGAGATATTTGGAGCATACGATGGGTAGGAATGTAAGTGTGAAGAGGTTGAGATGGCTGGACATGCCTATTAATAACAGATGAAATGGAATTTTCAAAATGGGATGTGGGTGGAATGCGATCCACCAATTTAGGAGATTGGGAGGATTGAGAGATCGTAGGATATTTTTGGAGTAAGAAGTCATATATGGGGTTCGGAGGAGGCCCGAGTGTCTCTAGAGGAGCGGAGATGGTGATGTAGTTGATTTAGGAAGATTAGCTTGATAAGGGATATGAGGGTTAGTTTTAAGATAGGGATAATTGTGCATGACATGGTTCTCAGGAAGTGAGGTCATGGAGACTGGAGGTTGGGTAACTGAAGGCATGGTTTTGAGTTTAGAATCTTGTTGGGTGAGGTCATTAGAGGAAGTAACTTTATTGGGTGGAGGACATTGTTGTTTTGTTTCAATTTGAGAGAGAGTGACAATAGGTGTGAAATAGAGAAACATTTGTTTATGTATTTTGTTGACAAACAAATCAAGCAACATATTTTTTATCATCATGATTAATTTCGAGATGTAAAAGAAAAGTAAAATGGATAATGAAGGTGCCTAAAGGATGGAAGTCTAAGGCTGGTTTCAGGTAGTTTTGGCTTGGGAGATGTCTGAGACGGTTTCCTGTTGGGTGTTCAAGTCCCAATCAGTTAACCAGGTGGGAGGAATGTTTTGATGTGTTGATTTTGTTCGTGAAGTTTCAGGCAGTGTGTGATAAGTGAGATGCAGAAGGTTAGACCCATTTATTTAGGCTATGTGAGCAAGGTAGGATGCAGAAAAGAAAGTTCTTTTTAAACCAAAATGAAATGTGACATTCGATGTAGACAGTCACTCAGAAAAGGGAAAATTTCAATGCAGAAAAGAGAAAATAGAGAAAAATGAGAAAAACCTGGAGAATGCTTTTACCTTTTTATTTGATTGCACTGTGATAATGACATACTTGGAAGCGCCAATCAGTGGCCTGGAATTCTCAGGTACCCTAAAATGGCACCATTTATATTTGTGGATGAGGTCGATGAAAGTGTTTTGTGTGGTGTTTAATTTAAATAGTGGTCTTTGACATCGTTATTTTTTTGGTCGCAATGTTGTAGATGTTACCTGCAAAAAGAAGATAACTATCATTAGTTGATGTGATTAAAATGACATAATTGTCATAAAAAAATGTTATTTACAAAAGTATCTAGGAAATAAACATAAACTTAATAAAAATAGATGAAATCTAATAATACAAAAAACTTAATTGAACTTAATGAAATTAGATTTAAATAAACTAACCATAAACTATAAATAATTATGAAAGCATATGATAATTAAATAAGGCTAATGAATTGATGAAGAAATTCACACATGTGGCATTTTGTTTTTAAATTTCATTTCTTTATTTGATAACTAGAAATAATAATAAAATATATAATGAGTGAATGTGGACTTTAAGAGATAATCACATGAAAAGTGCTGGGGAGAGTGGAAATTCCACCTATCATCGGAGGGGAAATTGGGGACTTGAAGGACAAGATCAACGAAAAGGTGGATTGAAAATGTAGACTTTGGAGCCACAAAGAATAATCTAAAATAATAAAAAAGCATGATACCAAAAAATGGAGGAATTTCCAATAAAAGTGGATAAATAAAAAAAGATAAAATTTGGACGCATCAAGTATGGAATCTTGATCTAGATATTCACTTTTTCCACATGGAGGTTTTGATGATGATATGTAAATAGAGAAATTCTATTGACATAGAAACAATTGGTGGATAGTAAGTTGGAGTGGTTGAGAATGATTCAGTGGAGTGAATTGGTAAGGGATATTTTGGTCACTATACATATTTCTGCATGTAACCAAGTGATAGATAAGAGAATGTTCACCAAAAATATCGTAGATAAGATGAATGTGGACTTAAATTACCTCACAAAGAGAAATGTTGAAAAAATGCAAGAGGAAATGTCTATGGCAAAGCAATTCCATCCTTTTATTCAAAGCATATCGATCTCAATGATTCAAATGTGATCTTTAAAGTGTTACCTTCTAAATGGGGTGCTAAAGTAAGAACCGAATCTATCTAGAAACGGGGAGATGATATTTTATGGAAAGGAAAACGAATTGCAAACTATGCTTCTTGGTTCAATTGAAATTAAGCATATGAAAATTGAATGTTGGTACGATGTTATAATCTATAAGATGGCCTCCTGTTCCATTGAAAGTGGTATACCCACATGTCATGCAACTTTCCTAATTTGGCTATCATAATCCACTCATTTCTGGTGAATTGTCAGATAGTGAGACAATAAAGAGTTCAAGAATGTATTACATTTCTCTCTACGGTCAATTTCTAGATATTGTTCTTTTGAGCCATGATGTGAAACACATAAGTAAGAGGAAGCCTTTACACAAATTTTAAGGAATGAAATTTGTGTTTTTCAATATGAGCTAAGATGGTAGATGCCATGAAGAGATAATGGGTTATGTAATGCAGATCATTCCTTCATTGTGCTTTGAAGTAAATTTTGACAATAGAGAAACTTTGAGGTGAAGGGTGTGCTTAAGGGTTTCCACATAAGTTTAATGGAGTGCTTACAACATAGGAAATGAGGAAGTATGACAAGCTCATTGAAATAAAGGATGTTGAGATTGGTGAGATCAATGAAGGTGGTTTGCCAGGTGGAGAGGAAAGATGGGAGTGTATGGGGAGTGGAAGAGCTATGTGATGGACCCGGAGGGAACTAATAAATGATGTGTTGAACATGGAAGTACAGTGGATCAGGAGTGAGGTGATTTTGGGAGATGGTGTGAGTCATGAATAGAGATGGGAGCCCAAGTAGAGGAGGATGGTGAGTTAACGAGTGTGAAAGAAGCTTGAGATGTGAAGGGTTGGAAAGTAAGGTGGAAGGGAGATGGGGTGAAAGCTTGGTTTACCTAAGTGGGACTATGGCAAGCTGCAGTGAGGGATCCGTTGAGGCATATGGGATGGTTGGGTGTGTGTGGGAGCTTGGATATTCGAGTGGAAATTATAGAGAGTTAAGGATACTTGTAGATGAGAAGACAACTATCAGGAATGGGGAAATGAGGAAAATGAGTTGATTGGAGCTCGGGTGGAAGGTACATCAGGAGAGAGCTCGGGGAATTAAGATAAAAAGGATGGGAGCTACACTATTATTGGATTGATATGGATGCAATTTGAGTATTTTTATTTGTAATTTGGGCTTAAGGAATTTGGATTATGGTTGAGGCTTTTTTTGTGATGGTATATGGAGTTATCTAAATGGATTAGAGGTAAAATTTAGGGTATGAGGAGGACCCTAGATGTAGAAGGAGTTACAATAACAAGGAGTCAACGTATGGGCCAAAGGCTAGGGAGTGAAAAAGGCCATGAGATGGGGGAAAATTCAAAAAAAGAGATTACTGGAACATGATTGGTCATGAGGGATAGAACATTTACAATATGTAGCTCCGTGTCGAAGGATTAAACTAGATAGGTGAAGATAAACAAACAACAGTTGATCCAGATTGACGTTTTGGGAATCTGGGATCAAAGTGGGGATATGGGCATTGGTTCCAGGAGAGTTGGAATAGATAGTCTCCTTCCAGTAGTTGTAGGGAGGTTCTTGGAGGAGCACCACCTGGATGGGTAGATGGGAAGTTCCATGGAGGAAGTTCGGACTGTGGGAGATGGTAGATCGGTGAAGGAGTAGGGGGAGAAGCTTAGGAGATGTGGCAGATTTGTATTAAGTACCTGGGAGCTTGCAGGAGGATCTCATAGGAGTGGGAAGGTTGTATGGCATGAGTGGAAATTGGAGAGAGGTAAGGGTAGTGTGGAGAGTGGAGGGATTGAGGGACATTTTATCATGAGATAGGGAGTCAGATCCTCAGGTGGGAGATGGGAGATGGTTTGTGAGAGAACAGTGGTTTGTAGGGTCGAAGCAAATCATGGAGAGATGAGGTGCATGGGTTTTAGGTAGGTTGGAGACTTGGGGGGGGAAAGAGTCCATCTGAGGATGAAGATTATGGGAATTGGGATGGAGTCCTCTGTGAGGGAATTATGGTCCTCTGAGGATGAGGAGAGTCGAGTTTTAATGAGATGGTGGTGAGAGCCTGAGTGAAATGGATGAGCTTCGGAGTCAAGAGGAAATGGGGTATGGGTTGGATTTTCACTCGGGCATTCATGGATAGTTGGGATATGTTAATGTTATATATAATGACTAGATTGTTTAGTATTTAATTTTTTCTAATTATGATTCTTTTCATTTAAATATTATTAGATAAATAGAATAATATAAAAATTATATTGTATATTAACTATCATTCTAAGAAAACCAATGAATGCACCATTAAACCATACAAATGGATATAAACCAAAAAATGTGGCTGACTTGTATCCTAATTAAAAAGATTTTAAATACTAAGCTTTTGATGTGATATTTATGACACTATGAAAAATAAAGAAAGTAATAAAAACAAGATATATATTTATTGCAAGACCAAGATTGAAAACAAAATTCAAGCCATAAGGTCAATTTCTGGATTCATTCCCATGTGGGTAGAACTCAATAAAAACAAGAAGAGCACGTACCTCCTGATGACTTCTACAAGTGACCATACTAACCTGAGATAACGATGAATACTAAAACTTGCAAACAAGCAAGTTAGAAAAGATGAGTAAAATAACAAACAAAATGACCAAATCTAGGATCTGGTCCCACGGGAGTGTGCCAAATGTTGTACAGGAAACTTCGTTCTCTCACGGTGAAAGATAATACTGGAAGCCACCAGCAACTTTGAATGATGGAGGGCTTAGGACCTCAGATGCAGATGTGAATCTATGGGCACAAAGAAGATAGATGTGTGATATAAAGAGGATAGATCTGCAAAACTAAAACAGATAAGATTAGATAACAATATGCGGGGTTTTCCCGGACAGTGCCAGTTCCAAGAGGATTTTAACTCCCTTGGAGGATTTCAACCCCCGTGTCTAACAAGATAACGATAAATCATGAACAGTAGATATCATGCAGAAATAATGGAATATAAAATGACAAGTAACTGAAATGACGAGGGGACTTAGCTTGTGCTTTGATATGAAGATGAAATGGTCATCAGGGTGGCAAGATAACGAAGAATGGAAAATATTTCTCCCTTAAACTTGCAGAACTAAATTAAGCTCTTTCTTCTCTTCTCCTAAAAAAATTCAGTAGGCAGAGATCATTTCTTCCTCCTCCTTTCTGGGTCTAGGTCTCGGTCTTATCTCTCCTTCCAGGTTTTTTGGGTCCAGGTCCTTTGAAAGATGGGGGAAAACCCATATTTATAGCTTAGAGGTGAGGTTAGATTGGGGTTAACAAGTAACCAGGGTTGGGTAGAGTAACCTGAGTTAAGAGGTATGATGTGATCATGTGGGGCCCATGGTTTGACTTATTAGATGGAGTGGGGAGCATGATTGACATGGTAGGTGAGATAAAAGATTCCATCTTTTGAATTTAAGAAAGGGGTGTCAGATGGGTATATTATTACCCATAAATTGAATAAAAATGAGACATGGGAGATAATGCCAAAATTCTAATTATCAAATGGGTCCACATGGATCCCATTTGATAATTAATTAAATAAGGTGAGTAAATAGATGAGATTTATTGAAATTTAGGAAAGAGGAAGGCGAGAGGGGAAGTTGCATGAAGGTGAAAAAATGCAGGATGACATGAGAGGGGCACCATACCAAAAATTGGTTTCTACACTAACATTATCATATGGATGGCTAGTGAACAAACTATAGAGGTTGCAATGATAATACATTATGTATATGTGATCTTCGGGTTTCCTAGTTAAGGTGTTCATATGTTTTATGGCATTGGATTGAGAACCACAGAGAAGAGATCCTTAGCATGATGGTCCATAGGTGGTGAGGAGTATCATCTAGGATCACTGATGGTTTGATTAAGTGTCATGTTTTTTGCACATATTTGAGATATCCAAAAGGTGATAATTGGTATACTTTTTTTTTTATAGATTTTGTTTTAAAAGGTGGATGGAGAAGTAGAATTTTTGTATTAGTCACATGAAATATGGATTAGAGGCTCACACACAATGTTTTGGGAACAATCCACATGGGTGTATTTTTTACATTATTTTATAGGATTTGTGTAAGTTACCAGAGAATAGTGGGGCCCATCATACTTTATAATATTAGATTTATGAGTGTTTACCAATGTGTAGATTGATAGTGACACCACTGCAAGAATCATGGAATACCCCAATGATTCTATAGTGGGAGATAGGAATAGTAGTTAAGGAAGTAGTTGATTTGGTTGATATTGTTGAGTCAAGAGAATGTATTAATGGAGCCCTATAGATGGAGATTGGATCACTAGACCAAATTGTTGTCTATAGTGGTCCCCAAGGAGACATTAGAGATTACAGGTAATTATATGTGGTGGGTAGAGACACACCTAATTGAAATATTTATATTACATTTTTAAGCATCTAGATTAGGTGGTAGCCCTACCTCTTCCATATTATTGTACATGACATGTGAGAGAGAGGAGGGAGAGAAATACCAGTGGTATCGATTCTACCATTGCATCCATGCTAAGTTATCCGTAACCTAGTTCTAGGTTGTACGTAAGAGTGATGGACAAGATAATGAGGTGTAGAGGGAAATCATGTGGTAGATGTGGGGGAAATCCCTAAAAGACAAGCTATCAAAGAGGAGGAGAGAGTAGCGAGACCCCAATGGTGGCAATGTGAGTTGCAGTAATGGATGCTCAAAGAAGATTTTTTGTCAAGTATAAGTGCCCATATATCATTATTTATGATGGGGCAGTCAATGTGGAGAGAAGAGACTCCAAGGAGAACATATGATATTGGTTCCATGAGATATGTAGGAATTATTGGTAGTATCCCAACGATCAAGATATGATTATGTAGGGGTAGTTTTGAGAGGATGGGAAGATAGAGCCATCATAGTGGAGCATCCTAATGATCTAGGTAATTCTCAAAGTTAGTATTATGATATAATATATTGTGATGTTTGAAAACATGTTCAATACATTACTAAAGAGATTTGTGATTTATGTGTTTTTGCATAGTGGACCATAGTAAATAAATATCATAAACAATGGAACACCAAATAACATAAGATTGTAGATAAATGATCAAAATATGTAAGTATAATAGATTAGCCACTTCAAGGGGGAAACCTCCAAACCATACAATAAGACTCAAATGATCAATATGATGATTAACTACTCCTCACTACCACCTATATATACCAATCCTATGTTATGGCCAACACCAAAGGCCGACCTACTAAACATATGAAAGCATAAATGAATAACATATGATAAGAAGATATATTATGTAAGACACAAGTCATAATTACATATCCAATATAAGCTATAGTAATAAGGGTGTAGCATGCCCATCCCCTTCAAAGAAACATTGTCCCCAATGTTGGCAAGCCCTGGATGTTACTGCAAAAATGCTTCATCCTCCCATGTTGCATCCTCAATATTCATATTCTTCCACTTGATCAAATACTCGGTAATGACTTTGGTCCTCAATATTTTGGTGTGTGTCTGAAGAATACCTTTAGGTTCCAATATGATCCTTCCTTCCTCATCTAGTTCAAGGAAGAACTGACTGGGTGGAAATATGCTTCCCAATGACTTTCTTCAAGAAAGAAACATGGAAGACTGAGATGTATTTTACTTCCTTGGAGGGAGCTCCAACTTATATGCCACACTACCAATTTTCTGCAACACTTACGGTAAGGACCATAGTATTTAGGTGCAATATTATTATCCTTCTTATTTTTTTAAATATAACTGCTTATATGGCTGCAACCATACAAAAACAAAGTTCACCCTCTTCAAAGTGTCGCTCACTATGATGTTGATCAACTTGTTGCTTCATGTAGTTTTGTGCCCTTGCAAATTATCTCTAAGACTAGAGAGTACCTCATGTTGGTTATGAATGTGATATTCAATTGCTCTCACCTTCGGTTTGACCTTCAAGCTAGGGATGAGTGATGGAGGATGATACCCATAAAGTGCCAAAAATGGAGACATTTTGGAGGTATGAAATGAAGTATTATACCACCATTCTGCAAGTGGCAACCATTGCACCCAATGTTCTTGTTTATCTAAAGTAAAACATCAAAGATATCCCTCCAAACATTTATTTACCACCTCAGTTTTCCCATCTGATTGAGGATGATAAGATGAACTCTAGGCCAATTGGGTACCCAAACAAGAGAACAAATCAGTCCAAAAATTGCTTGTAAATATCAGATCATGATCACTTACTATAATTTTGGGCATGTGCCATGGAGCTTTTGAACTATGTCCATAAATGAGATGACACTGTACTAGTTGTGAAAGGATGAGCCATGGAAAAAAAATGAGCATACTTGGTAAGTCTATCCACCATGACCATGATGACACTTTTCCCTTCTGATTTAGGCAATCTGTGATGAAATCCATCAATACCTCTTCCCATCTCTCTGCTAGGAATAGACAAGGGTTGGAGGATACCTGGTGTCTTAATGGTCTTGCCCTTATTATGTTGACACACCAAACATTCTGCCACAAATTTTTTAACATCTCCTTTCAACCCCTCCCAAAAGAAATCTTTCTTAACTCTATGATAAGTTTTCAAGAACCCAGAATGGCCACCTAGTGGAGAAGAATGAGCTCTGAAAAACATGGTGTTTAAGTGTAGAGTTCTTACACAAATATAACATGTCTTTGTACCACAATGTATCCCCCTTCCATATAAATTTTTTAGATATGGTTGGATCTTTCTAGAGATTCTAAATGAGAGTATGGGTTACTGCATAGTTTTGTCATTCTTCCCTTGCTTGATCTACCCAATCTGCCTTTAGTATAGAGATGGCACATAACAATGCTTCTGTGGACTCATCCCTCCTAGATAGAGCATCAATGACCACATTTTCCTTCCCTTTCTTATAAATAATCTCAAATTCATAACCCAACATCTTTGTGACCCATTTTTGTTGCTCTTTTAAAGATAGTAATTTTTCCAAGAAGTATTTCAAAATATCATGATCATTTTTACCTTGAAGTGTCTACCCATCAAGTATGGTCTCCATTGTTTGACTGCATGTAATATTTCCATCATTTCCTTCTCATAGGTGGGCTTCAAAAATTATTTCCTTTTATTTTCCAACTCTCAAATGCTATGGGATGTCCTTCTTGCATGAGTACTGCCCCAATCCCATTTCCTGAAGCATCACATTCAACTATGAAGGTCTTGGAGAAATCTGGGGTTGCTAATACTGGAGTGGTGCACATTGCCACCTTCAATTTTTAAAATGCCCTAGAAGCTTCCTCATTCCAATGAAAGGAGTCTTTCTTTCAATAATTTTGTGAGTGGTGTTGTTATACTACCATAGTTTTTTACAAATCTGCGATAGTACCCTGTGAGACCTAAGAAACCTCATAAATGCTTGAGGGTTCTTGGGACTTCCCATTCCACCATGGCCTGGATCTTGTGAGGGTCCACCTTAACACCTTCATGAGAGACAATATGGCCCAAGTATTCCACTTCTGTACCCCAAAAGAACACTTCAAAGGCTTGGCATATAGTTGATGTTTCTCTAGGGATTCCAATATTGTATTAACATGATGTAAATGTTTCTCCCAAGATTTTTTGTAGATGAGGATATCATCAAAAAATACCAAGACAAAATTTCGTAGGAATGGTCGAAATACTGAATTCATCAAACTTTGAAATGTGGATGGTGCATTAGTAAGACCAAAAGGCATCACTAGAAATTCATAATGCCCTTGATGAATTCTGAAGGTTGTCTTATGAATATCTTATTTCTTTACTCTAATTTGGTGATACCCAGAATGTAGATCTAGTTTTGTAAAATAAATTGCACCATGCAACTCATCTAACAAATCATCAATGATAGGAATAGGAAACTTATCTTTGATAGTGTACTTGTTAAGTTCTCTATAGTCTAGACACATGTGCCACCTTCCATCCTTATGGCACACCATCACCACTGGAGCAAAATAAACACTTTAACTATGACGAATACCCATTTCCAACATTTCCTCTACCATCTTCTTGATCTCACTCTTTTACACATATGGGTATCTATAAGGCCTTATGTTGGGGGGTTGGCTTCTTAGAATTAACTAATGAATGAAATGATCATGATCTCTTTCAGGAGGAATCCTCTAGGATCCTCGAAGACAACTTCATGTTGATCAATAACCTTCTGAAGATCAAGATGCACTACCATCATTGGTGGTTGAAATTCCATGGAGAAAAATCATGCTACAAATCCTTTAACCCCCTTTTTAAAAAACTTGTGCATTTGGTGAGAACTAACCACCCGAAGGAGTTTTTTACTGTAGTCCTTGAAGTTCAAACTGTCTACCCTCAGAATGAAAGTGTATGAACAATTCCTAGAAATTTAGCTCTATGGTGCCCAAAGTTGTGAGCCACTGAACACCTAAGACAATATTAGTTCTAACCATGGGAATAGCAAACATAGTAGATTCCATTGTGTAGTCACCCATCATAAGTATGATTTTATGGCATTTACTTGAACATTGGACCGTCCCACCATCTATAATCATTACTTGAAATTTAGGTGTTGGGTAGAGGAAATAATTTAGCCTTATTGTCAGCTTATGATTGATGAAATTATGTGTGCTCCCCAAATCAATCAATATTTTCACCTTTTGCTTCTTAAGATAACCCATGACTTGAAGGGTTTGTGGAGTGTTAATACCTGATAGAGCATGGCATGAGATAGTGGGCTTGGGATCTTCAATTTATGCCTCTAATTTTTCCACTTCCTCACTTGATGTTTCCTCATCTTATTCCTCCTCACCAATCCCTTCAATGTAAAACAATTTCTTATCAGCACATTTATGACCTGGTCCATATTTGTTTGTCATAGTTAAAACATAACCCTTTTTCTATTTTTTCTTCAATTTTTTGAGGTGTTAGTTGAACTAGACGAGGGTATGATGGTGGCAAGGTGCTATGATATTTTATGTTAGTGAAGGTTTATCTTCTGCTGGAAATAAAATTTTCTTCTTTCCTACACGCCATGATAATAGAATCAGAAACCTTGAGTGGATTAAACATGTGCACCTCATGCTCAATTTGGTCCTTAAGACCCCTAGGAAATAGATCAATCAGATACTCTTCTGTAATATCCTCCACACACAAGGAAATATTTTAAAATTGACTGACATACTCCCTTACGAAACTTGTTTTTCGTAACTTTACTAATTGGTTGAATTAATTCTCTGACACACTAGAACTATAGTATAATTGAATCTCTTCAGTGAAAATTGTCCATGTGACACTTAGACATTCTTTTTCCTTTGAGCACATAACAAAAGATACCAAACGAATTGGTCAGGTTCTAGATATAAAGATACCATGGTCACCTTTTGTCCTAATGGGATCTGATGGAGATCAAAGAAATTCTCCATTTGGGTAATCCAATTGAGTGGATCCTTTCCATCAAATTTATGCATTTCCACTTTTAGAATAGTGTCATGTCATTGGTGAGGAGATCCACCTGAATGTGTAAAGGATCCTCCTTGATTAGAGTGATTTGTACCTGTGTGATTATTTCTAGAGGAACCCCTATGACTGGAATGGGGATTTGTTTTTGAAAGAGCGAGCAGAAGATCTTGCTTCATTGATTCAAAATCCATCTGCATTTCACCCCTAAGGCTACCTTTTAAATGAAGAAGCTCATTGTTGAGGTCATCCTTTCCATATTATTTACCCTTTCCTGAAGTTGGTTGACTACCTTAGATACTCCCAAACAAAAGATTATAAATCCATATCTTCGTTATTTGGGGTCATTCATGAGGTTTCTTGACCTTTCCCTTGGCCTCAAGTTGATTTATTGGTCATGATGTAGGGTTTGGGACTCACTTAGTGTCGAAGGAATAAAGTAAAACTTTAGGGTTTGGGGTTTCGTAAACTTACTTGCTAAATAGAGAAATCATAAAGAAAAAACCCTAGCTAATTTTTGGAAATATTTTCAAAAATATAAAAAACTTAAGAAAAATTCAAAAAATTGCAACCTAGGTAGCCGATTTATGACAAAACATAAAATTGACTATAAAATTTGTAAAACAAGTCCAAAATGTTTGAAATTTGGGGATGAGCTTACTTGACTGATTTTTCCACACCAAAAAAATTGCAAAAAAAATTCACTACCAATTTTGAGATATATCCAAACCTTCACAATTAGGTTTTTGACACGTCTTTGATCGAGATCAGGCTATGATACCACTTGTAATGAAATTACTTGTATAAATATGAATATCAACAACAATAAGAACACCAAATAACACAATATTTAGATAAATGATCACAATATGTAAGTATAATATCTTAGCCACTTCGAGGGGGAAACCTCCAAACCATACAATAAGACTCAAATTCTTAATATGATGATTGACTACTCCTCATTACCACCTATATATACCCATCCTATGCTATGTCCAACACCAAAGCCGACCTACTAAACATATGAAAGCATAAATAAATAACATATGAAAAGAAGAGAGATTATGTAAGCCACAAGTCTGAACTACATATCTAATATAAGTTAAATGACTAAGGGTGTAGCACTCAATGATTTAGGGTACACATCATGAGATATTAAATGGAATTTTGGACTTGATAGATATGGTTGTGGTGGTGGATTTAACATTAATAAAATTTAAAGACTTGGTGAGTGCATATAGACAAGTGGAAGAGGTAACGAGTGATTTTTAGAGGCATAATTATGCTTGAGTAGTTGTGATTCTGGGAGATATGACTTCCTTAGTGTAGGGCCTTCTCCAGAAATTGGCACAATAGTAGTAAGTGAGACTGTCATATTCAAAGGTGGTGGTTGCGCACCAAGTGACTAATGCATCTTAGATTAAAAATTTGGATATTTGTGTGGCTATAGTAGAGGGAGAGGATGTAGGGGCTAGGTCTAGATCCACATAGATATCACGATCACTACATGTAATGAGTCAAGGAATATCAACTCAATGCATTGGATGAACTCGATATGAGGGAGGGGTTCTTAAGGGATGGTTGTTCTAGTTTGATATATAGATTGTATATGATTTAAAAATTATTTATTTTAATATGCATATATACATATGAGATAACTTTGTTTTGGAAATATCATGTGTATTTTATGTTGATGTGTGATTATGTTTATTTTTATGATTCCATTTTTATTATGTGTGCACAAATGTAGGAACATTTGTGACTAATAGAAATGAAATGGTAAAAGGTTTAAAAGGTGATATAATAGATAAGGTGTATAACATTGAATTATATGGGAACCAATTAGAGGATTAACCCGAGAAATGAAAGATAAAAATAAGTAGGAGATGATAGGAAAAATATAACCAAAGTATCTAGGGTAGGAATCCATGGCTTTAGAAACCTAAGTGGGAGAGATAAACCCCCCAACCATAAGATAAATTACCAAAGTATTAAATATATGAAGTAATGGCCATAGAAACCAAAGTATGATATAAATACCAAAGTATCTAAGATAGGAAGCAATGGTCATACAAAACCAAATAGGTGATAAATTACCTAAGTATCCAAGAAAAAAATTAATAATTGTAGAAATCTAAGTAGATATAACTATTGAAATATCAAGTAGAATGACGTGCCCCAATGACAACGTGTGAATGATTGACATGTATTTTTTATGATGTCATCTACGTCATGTAGAATGTGATGGTGAGTATGAATCATAAGGTCATCTATGTTTCATTAGATGATATCGATACCATGATGACCTACTAATCATGTGGAAAAGAGAGAATTTTCAATATAATCAAAGATACATGTGAGTAATTCACAATAGATTTCATCAAAAGAGGGACAAGGGAGAGTGAAGGTTCTAGAAAGTATTAAATGACGGTATAGAAGGCTGCGATGAATGGGATTGGGTTTTAAGATTAGGTGCATTAGGAGGAGGGTATTGGGTATATACTTCAAATATAACCTAACAAGTATCATTTGTATGTGATAAAAAACCATGATAAGAACAAAATATTTATATTGTAGAAGAGGGTTGTGTGCTTTATTTTGTTAGTCTCTTCTAACTTTCACTTTGAATTTATTCATATGTCCTCAATAGGATCTATAATCTAAAACATCATGCCTATGAGCCTCATGCTACAAGTAGTATGGTTCAAACACATGTGGGATTTGATTGATAATGGAAAAAATATTTTGTGGTGATTTCATATAAGGTAGAGTTGTAGAACATGTGGAGAAGTAGAAGTGGAAGGAGAGGTAGACATTATAAGATGCATTGTAGAGAGGTTAGATCTAGTGAAGAAGGTTGTGGATAATAATATAATTTCAAATTAGGGGTATGTGGTTCATTATCTCATCATTAGATTCAAAGTTAGAGTAGGTATTATCTTCATCCATAAGGTCATCCACCTCTAGATTGAACTTAGGAAGCATGTCTCATGGGGAGATAGTGATAGTGTTTATGATATGAGTAAAGGTAGAGAATAGTGATTCCTGATAGTGAAGGATTTCCACATTATTGTCATATACATAGCCTAATAATAAGGGATCATATAGAGAATAACCACCATCATAATCAATTGTAGTAATTTCAATAGAACAAGATTCGATTATATTCTCTAGTTGAATGAGATGGTCTATGAGAGGACATTGAGTATAAGTAATGGTGATAGGGATGTGGTTGACATCCTTGTTTCATGAGTGAGGTCATAGAGTGGGTTGTAATTATGTGATAATGGTATCAAGAAGATTAGATATGTTAATCATAAATTTGATTTCATCAGGCTCATTGTCTTCAAAATCATGAAGATTGGGTGTGGTATGGCTGACAACCTCATGATAACCACTATTGTCATGAATGGTATCCACGGGATATTTGAAATTATGTATATCCTAAAAATGGGATGGTAGGAAGTTCTTTGAGGGTGGTAATTTTTAATGTCTCACATTGTTGAAAGAGATAAAATCTCCAAAGGTTAATCTTACCTTATACTTTATAGATATCCCATATGTATGTAAGCTTAACACACTAGCATGCAAATAACACGACTATGCACATGAGACGAGTTCAAAGTCGACCTAAGATGATATTATAAGATAAGAGGAATTTTAAGATAATGAATTTCATGTGGATGGCGTGAGGAGGCATGGTGATAGGAATCCAATTTCACACCATAGGGGGCATCTTTCTATGATCATTACCCTAACACATGCTTAGGTAGTGAATTTTTGGCTGTCAAAAGTATAACTAAGTGTATTAATGAAGTCAAGAGAAGTGACATAGGTTCCGATAAATTTATCTATGAGGGATATATTTACCATGTTGTGGTGAATATGAACTTAGATAAAGAGGGGAGGGTCATTTACATGAAATAAAATCTCATCAAGGATCATAGAATCAAGAGGAAAGTGTGTAAATGAGGAACTATTGATAGAGAAATAAATAAAAATGGAATGCTCTTCACAATGAAACATGATTATGTCTTATAAACCATGTAGGGCATGTTGTTTCCCGAAAGTGGTTGGAAAAGGGATGTTCATAGTAAACAATGTTCATATAAGACACTCAGTGTGTTTAGGTGAGGTACGAATGAGTTCCAAGAATGGGATTTGAATTGGAAAATGAGAGATATGTGTGAGAGGGTCCCAATCTTTAAGGATATAATGTGTAATAGTTTGAACTTGGGGAAGGTCATTCTAAATAGGTTATAAAGAAGGAGGAGTGGTAGATGTTAAGTTGTGGAGCTTGTTTTCATGTGAGAAAGTGTTGAAGACTGTATACTAAGAGTATTATACACTTTCCATAGTTGTCTTGCCAAGGTTTGGGGGCATAACCCCCGATAAATGTTTTTTGGCCTTAAAACGTGTCCGATATACCAAAACACTTTCTTTTCATATGGGTGGGATTTTGGACCCATAGGCTTATGGGATAGTTTTGGCCCATGGTTTTGTAAAACTGCTTCAATAATTGTCTACTTATATAGTTTTATGCATATGGTAGAGATTATGTAACATTGCAGATGTGTTTTGAATTCGGGTGTGAATTTTGTAGAGTTTGTTGAGCATAGCTCCAAACAGATTTTGGTGTTGTATTGAGAGAGTGGTGGCTTGTAATAAAATATGAGCAAGTGATTCATGGTGGATGTAGCCCAAATTGGGTGAACCATGTTAAATATTGTCTCTTTGTGTTGTGTTATTTTATTCTGTAATTTTATTTAAGATCTATAATATTTTCTGCATATTAATTTCTACTGTTGTGATTCTGTGAGGGATTATTCCACATATTTTATCCCTTATTTCCTAACAATTGGTATCAGAGTTTGGTTTGGTTTTCTGAAGTGTTGAATCACAGGGAAAGTTTTATCTTGAGTGGGAGCAATGGCAGATGATGGAAGATCAAGGGTTGATAAATTCAATGGGTAGAATTTTATTCTTTGAAGATGCAGATGGAAGATTACCTTTATCAAAAGGATATTTATATTCCTTTTGGCAGCTACTACGATAACTTCTTTTTGTGATGCTACAAATATGGAAATGAATATTGTCATGTGAAGGTGTATTCCTTGACCTTGAAAGTCATGTTTGCAATAAGTAAGTATTACTGTTCTGAATTCATGCATACTGTAACTTTGCTTACTTGGGACTGATGTCATTATAACTTGTGCTTTGCAAAGTGTGAACCTGCAGAATTGCTTTTGTACTTGATGAACTCATATTTATGTTGACAGCACACCTTGAATCAATTCCATTGATCCAAGGTATGCTTCAGCCTTCTTTATTGTCGTCTTGTCGATTGACTTTCCAAATAAAATGAAGTCTGGAACCGGCTGGAGATTGTTGTAAATTTTAAAGAACCTGGTTACAAGTATACTTACTCGGCACCATGTTGCCAATGGTAAGGTTTGATTTCTTGAATACATATGAGTTGTAACATTGGAAAGCGTAAGATAGAAAGGGGTTTGATACAAAGTTAGCAAGGTATATATTAAGCATTGGACGGAACGTCCTGCACTATACTGGTTTTGAACATAAGTCGGTAAAACCTACTTGGAACCTATTAATTAAAATACTATGGGTTATGTTTTAACCTATGACCTAATAATTATCCTATGTGGATTTTAAATTAAAAGGATGTAAATTATTACAAATCCTAATGATTTGCGACCTAGATGGAAACCTAACTATTGACAATGTAACCTAAACTATTGCTAGTCCTAAAAGGGACCTAAGGATACATGCCAAATGGGAGGATAAGGGGGAAGGTTAAACTTAAATGACAAACTTTAATTGCAGTCCTTGTGGTTTTAAACACCAAGTTTGGCAGGAGCAAAGAAGTTAGAGGCTTTTAACTAACAACACAACTAAATTTGAAATTACATGCAAATTTAAAAGAAAGACCTTGCCAAATTTGAGTCGGCGGTGGCATGGAGAAAGAGGGAGAAAGAGGCATTCAATGCATTAATGGCCTTGGTTTTGGCAACCACCCGCCTAGGAAAGAGGAAAGAGGATTTTTTTGTGGGTTATTGTTGTTCATTTGGGTTTCGAGTTTTTGCTCTGCATTTTTTTGTTGCTCTTTCGAGCCTGCAAGTTTGTTTTCCGGCCATTGTCAGTTCGACCGCCTCCGAGTGGTTTCTAGGCCTGTGGAAACATGGAAGCAGTTAGGAGGTCTGGTTGAATAATATTGTTGGAAGGAAGAAACTTGGGAGAAGCTCGGCTGTGACCTTCCACGAGCTAACCAGAAAATATACAGGCATGTTAGGCTCTTTTCTTTAAACAGTTTTGCTCTTTATTAAGCATCTTCATTAAAAGAACTCTGCTCTTATAACTGTGTGTTCTTGTAAAAATAAAATGTTGATATGTTAGATGTGATCTTTTACTTGAGTTGTTGTTTGAAAACAAATGCAATTTGGGTATTTTCTTGATGCATACTGGAGAAAATGGGTGATCTTTGTTGAAATAGTAAATGAAATGAATTTCATCTCTGCTGTTTGATTTCAAAGGTAATGGGTATTTGATTTTGTTGTCCATTTTGGGTTTGAACTTGCTGAAGGTGACATGATGTGTAAACTATTTTCTAAGTTTTGTGTGCTCAAATGGTTATGGAAACCGTGAGAATGCTTTGACAAAACTTTTGTGTGAACTGTTTTTCTTGTCCGTATTAAGTGTATGGTGATGTGAATTCTCTTAGGGACAATAAGATCATAGTAGCATCTTTACATTTGTTTTTTCTAAATGATACGATGTTCTACCTATTTTGTTCTTGGTACCCATGTATGATTGTTTGGAAATAAATTCTTATCGAATTGGGAACAGAGTAGTATGTCTATTAAATGGACTAGGTAGAGCATACAATTTTTTTTATTTCTTCGTTGAACTCAATGATGAATATATATATATATATATATATATAATCTGCGGATTTAAACTTCTTCATTGTTTTCATTGAAACTGAACCTGAGTAGATTCCTTACTCTTGTGGTTGAAAAATGATTTCTTTATTTATTACAGTGAAATCGTGATCATGTTGCCTTGTTGTATACTCTTACTCGTTTCATACCTGGATGGATGTGTCTGATTTCGGTGAATAATTAATGGAAATGATTTTAATTGAAAGTTCAGTTGTTATTGATACTTGCGGGTCAGATGCAAAATGAATTCTGGAATAATTCCTTGAATGGTAGTTAGTAAGTTATGAAGACTGTAATAGTCTAGTATGGAAGGAATTACCCTAATGGTAACAGGTCTGCACTTCATAGTTGATACTTGGCTAAGTATTGAGAAGAAGTAATGTGAATATTCTTCATTTCATTTGATTGTTGACTTTTAATTGCTCTCTCTCTCTCCTTGACTGTTACTTCTAATTATTATCTCTTCTTGTTTAAATCGTCTAGTTCAGTTGTGATTAAATGATAGAGATTATTGAGTGGGTAACTGGAAGTAATACTTCTTTTCTTTTCTTATCCTATTTGAATTTCTTTTATCAGATATTGAATATACTTATGACTGCCTTCGGCATAAGCAATTGCATTTTACCTGCTATTTTTCCCCTCTCTGAATTGAAAGAGTACTATGTTGTTTGTTGAATTCTGGAAAGTAACATAAGTTGTTGTCACGGTGTATGACTACCTTTCTCTTCTGCATTTGAATTGGTTGAAATTAAGTGAGTGGTATAAAGGTGAAGGAGTTCTGTTTAAAATTCTAGTCAATTCTTTTCTTTTGAATCCCATTTATAATGATGGAATGGAATTGATAGTGATTGCATTAGAACATCAATATATATATATATATATATATATATCAATTCTTACAAATGCTTTTAATCTGGGACTATTTAGAGAAAATATTCTTTGTAGTAATTGTCTAAATCTAGAATGAAATCTTTTCATTTTTGGAAGAAAACAGTAAGGAAATGGGAATAAATTATTGTGTGTTTGTTGTAATTATTTGGAAAAGTTGTTAGTTAATATTATTGTTTGATTGTGATGTTAATTATTGAGACTGGGTTGTTTAAATTGTTCATCCTTATCGGTACTTAATTCTTAGGTGATGTCCATCTCAATTACAGACGTTTCATAAAAGTAGAGTTCTTTTATTGAGACAGTTAGTCAAGAGCACTTCATTTTAATGGTAAGTGCTTAACATGCTCAGTTCGATGAACTGACCCGTGCAAGTAAATTTTGCAGATGGATTCCGTGAGTAAAAATGAAGACATGTTGTTTTATGATGCTTCTTCTGATTAACTAAGGGATGGATCTTTTCTGAGATTTTATTATTCTTCTCAAGGGAAATGGAAAAAGGAAAAGTTGTATTCTTCTTTCTTTTTGAGTTGTTAATGTTGATTGGCATGAATGAAGTCCGGTTGTGTGGACTTGTAAAATGTATAAATTTTAATCTTGAGGAATGAGTAAAAGGGAAAGGTGTGTTATTTTAATTGTTGTACCATTATTGAATTGTTGAAATATAATCGTTAACTTATTCCTATTCAATGAAATTGTACTTATTCAATGATGGCTGTTAGATTTAAAGGGACATAATGTCTATTCTTCACTTGAATACAACTTTTAAGTTGGAATGTGCAATTAATTAATACTTAGGTCAATATGGGCCTTTAAATTGACATTAGTAAAAGAGTAAGATACACATGAACTCTTGTATAAATGAAATATGGAATTGAATTCTAAACCAATGAATATTAATGAAAGGACAATTGAATTCTGTAATCAGATTTCGTTAATATTCTTTGGGATGTCTTACCCAAAGGATATTCAGAAAGAGGAATCATATCTCCTCTTAACAAACCTTAGACTGAAGTAAGGTAATTGTAAATAAATGAAAACATCTATATGAGGAATAGACCTCATTCAAATGACTTCTAATAAAATGGAAACTTGAATTTAAAATCAGTTGCGAATGAACTTGATTAAGCTTAGTAAGTTAATCTTACTTCGTTAAGCTGTAGTGGACTGTAAGTCTGAAGCTTTAATTAATGAACCAAGAAAGGAATATGCAATCCTTCGGTAAGGAGGAGTGAATGCATATTAAACTACAAGACATTTCAAGTCATTCCTAACTATGCAACTGTAATGAACTATGAGGTTAGAGGATCAACAAGGTTGCTGAAACTTATTCTTAAAAATACTAAAGATAAGAATCTAATCAAAATTTTAGCTGGATGTGTAATCTTTGATGGGAGGATTCCGTAGGATGTTGGCACATGCCAGCTACAATATGGTGTCTTCATGAAGGCTAGGCCTTCATGACGACACAATGTTGCAGCTGACATGTTGCAACACCCTTCCGAATCAAATCATCAAGGTTTACATAAGCTTGGACTTGGCCTCAGTTCTACTTTGGACCGAGCTAGGAATATGACCTCGTATATGAAGTAACTCGCGAGGACTAAAGGTAACTAGACACACGTAGTTGACTAGGGTCGACGAGGCATGTTTGCGTACCTTTAGTCATCACGAGTGCCTCTCTATACTCTTTCATATTGCTATCTTGGGTTAAAGTTCAACCTTGGACAAGAGGACTAACAGAAGTCAGAAAAGACCATTCTAGGTAACAGATGAAGTGGGGTGAAGGACGTATTCCATTGACGAGTATGACGTCTAGGAATATGATCATGCTAAGCATGTGAAAATATTTGGCCAAAGTATCGCAAGCTGCTGGTTGCGTTGTCCTAAATCACCTAGTTTAAGAAGCAGGATTTCAGATGAATATCAGTAACATATATTCAGATAGGCCTCTTAAATGGAACACTTCAATAACTGAAATGGTAAAGGGAACCAAGTATACTTAGTATACAATGCATGGATTAACATGAAGGATCGGTAAGTAGCCGAGTCATGAAATGAGAGATCGATGAAACTCCGAGCCATGAAATGGGAGATCGGTAGTTCTTCGAGTCATTACAGCAGCATATGGTTATCTGTTATATGATTGAATGGCATTGAATGTGTGTTCCATATTATGAATATGTGAATAGAGAACATTGGTTTTAAAGCATTGTGTGTTCTAAATTACGTCATTTAGAATAGAGAACAATTATTAAAACTTGATCATGTGTTCTGAATTACGTAATTTAGAACAGAGAACGTTATTAAAAAAAAAAAATTCCTTTGTTCTAATCTCTTAAAATGGGAATGTTACATCTTGGTATCAGAGCTGAAGGTTGCAGCTCTTGGACCTAATGAGTCCACAATTTAATAAGGTTTACATTTTCTTGTTGAACAGAAAATGGTTAGAACAAGAGGGAATGCTGCGAACAACCCGTTACCGAGTGGAGAAGCAGCTACTGCCCAAAAACTAGATGAGATCCTTGCTGCCCTGCTAGATACGAGAGATCATCTGACTATTTTGGAACAGAAAGCAATGGGAAATGAGGAGGAGGAAGAAGATGTTGATATTAATGATCAGCCACCTCCTGTGGACAACACCAATGGAGGAAATCCGGGTGTTGATAATAGTAACATGAATGTTCCTAATCAGCCTGAAAATAAAAGGGCAAGATTAGCGGCTGAACTCACAAATGATATAAAGAGAATAAGTCCTCCAAAGTTTGATGGAACTACACTTGGGGATGGAGCTGAAAATTGGCTCAGTGAAATGGAGAAGTACTTTGCGATAAGAAACTTCTCCGAGGAAACAAAAGCAATATGGGGAGCATATCAGCTTTCTCATGAAGCATCATCATGGTGGGACAACCGTAAGGTTGAGTTGAACATTGTCGAAACAGACATAACTTGGGATCAATTTAAAAGTTACTTTAGGAAACGATGGCTGCCTCAACTCTTTTTTGATCAGAAAATGACTGAATTTCAGAACTTGTCTCAAGGAAAGCTGATGGTGACAGAATACTGGGAAGGGTTTACTAAACTCCTTAAGTATGTACCGCAGTACCAAGCTGACGAGAAGTTCAGGATACAAAAGTTCATAATGGGACTGAATCCCATCATTGGTGGTGAGGTGGATGTCCATGGTCTGACCACTATGGAAGGAGTTGTCGAAAAGGCAATAAGACAAGAACAAAAATTGAGAGCAATCTCTGCTCATAGGGAGGAGATTAGGAAGAAGATTCCCAACTCTTCTTCATCTCTTGCACCTAAAAAGGGACCCTGGAAGAGGTTTGGCATGAAAAACAAAATTGTTGTGGATAACAATAAGAAAACAGGAATGAACAAACCTGTTACTAGTATGCGGAACAACTTTACCAAAAATAGTGGTAATGGACAAAAGTCCTATGGAAGCCAGAATGATAACTTCAAGGCTGGAAATAAATTTGAGCCTAGGAAGGGGCCCGTTGGAGGCTATTTCAACTATGGAAAGGACCATTACACGAGTCACTATCCTTTGAAGAAGGATGATCATGATCAGCAACATAGGATACACGCTGCGGTGGCTAACAAACAAGCTGAAAAGCAAGTCACACCCATAGAAGTTCTGGGTAAGTTATTCGGTATACCTGTGGTTATACTTTTTGATACTGGAGCTACTGAATGTTTTATATCTACTAAGTTAGCATTAAAATTAAAAAGAAGAGCTAAAAGATTGGATAAGACATGGACGGTGCATTACGGAAATAATGTTGTCCATACTGTTAATATGTGTCTTTTTGGGGCAGTCCTTGACTTGCCTAGTTTCTCCACAGAAGTTGACCTGTATGTTACCCCTTTGGGGTCATATGATGTAATTATAGGTGTTAATTGGTTGGCAGAACATAAGGTGAAGGTCGACTGTTATGAAAAATAGATTTGTTGTTTTGATGACCTGCAGAAAACAACAGTCATTCAAGGTGTAAAACGTGGGATTGCAGTTAGGAAACTAACAGCTATGCAATTAAAAAGGGCTAAAAATAGAGGCTGCACTTTATATGCCGTAAAAATGACATAAATTTCCAAGGAAGATAATGATTTTATGGAAAAATATCCGTTGTTAAGAGATTTCAGTGATGTATTTCCAGAAGAATTACCAGGGTCTTCCACCCAAACGGGAGTTTGACTTTGCAATTGAGATCAAACCAGGAACCGAGCCCATATCCAAGGCACCCTATAGAATGACCACCATTGAGTTGGTGGAACTTAAGGCTCAGTTACAGGAACTTTTGACCAAAGGGTTGATAAGACCGAGTGTCTCACCATGGGGAGCACCGGTAATTTTTGTAAAGAAGAAGGATGACACACTTAGATTGTGCATTGATTACAGAATGTTGAATAAGGCAACCATTAAGAACTGATATCCACTTCCTAGGATTGATGATCTGTTTGATCAGATGCATGGAGCATCAGTTTATTCAAAAATAGATCTTCGATCTGGATATCATCAGCTGAGAATAAAAGAGGAAGACATTCATAAAACAACTTTTAGAACAAGGTACAGACATTATGAATTCACAGTGTTACCTTTTGGGTTGACGAATGCACCTGCCGCCTTCATGAATTTGATGAATAATATTTTTCAAGAATACTTGGACAAATTTGTGCTTGTATTCTTGGACGACATTCTTATATACTCCAAAAATGTCGAAGAGCATCAGGAGCATTTAAAGATAGTACTAGAAATCTTGAGGAAGAGAAAGTTATATGGTAAGTTGTCTAAATGTTCCTTTTATGATGCAGAAGTACATTATTTGGGACATGTTATAAGCAAGAATGAGAGCTATAGATCCTTCAAAGATCATAGCTATAACTGAGTGGCCTTGCACCCAAGAACGTGCATGAAGTTAGAAGCTTCATGGGCCTAGTGGGGTACTATAGAAAGTTCGTTAAGGACTTTTCTAAGATTGCTGCACCAATCACTTCATTACAAAAGAAAGATAAGAAATTTGTTTGGAGTGACAAATGTGAATCTGCCTTTAAGATTCTAAAGGATCAGTTAACTACAACACCTATTCTGACTGTACCTGACCCAAATGGAGATTTTATGGTCGTAACAGATGCATCTGGAGAGGGTCTCAGAGGTATTCTGTTACAAAATGATCACGTCATAGCATATGAAAGTAGAAAACTCAAGTTACATGAACAGAATTATGCTCCACATGACCTAGAGCTCACTGCCATCATTCATGCACTTCAAATGTGGAGGCATTACCTTCTTGGTAAGCCTTTTGAGCTAAAAACTGACCATCTGGGGTTGAAGTATATTTTTACTCAACCAAACCTGAATGCAAGACAACGAAGATGGTTAGAATTTCTATCTCAGTATGATTTTGATATAAGCTACATTAAAGGAAAGGAAAATAGGGTAGCAGATGCTCTGAGTCATAGGAAGCACATTTCTGCTCTTATAACATTAAGAACTCAGTTTAAAGATGAGGTGAAAAGTGTCATGGAATCTGACTCTTATTTTCAGCAAGTTAAAACAACACTTGCTGCAGATCCAAAAGATGTAAAGTATAAAGGTTTTCATTTTGACAATGAAGGAATTTTGAGGTTTGAAAATAGGGTATATATACCCTTGGCAAATGATTTAAGAAAGAAATTATTAGCTGAATTTCATAATTCACCTTTTTCTGGACACCCTGGCATTACAAAAATGCTTGCTGATATAAAGCAGCAATATTTCTGGAAGGGAATGAAAAAGGATGTGATGGAATTTGTGACACACTGCTTGGAATGTCAGCGTGTTAAGGTAGAACATATGCATCCCACCAGATTACTATACCCCCACAACATTCCGTAGTACAAATGGCAAGTGATAACTATGGATTTCATTCAAGGATTACCTATGTCTAGGAATAAACATGATATCATCCTGGTTGTTGTTGAAAAACTAACCAAAGTGGCACACTTTATTGCTGGTAATCTAAAAGATGATTCACCAGTGTTAGCAAGAAGGTTTGTACATGAGATTTTCAGGTTACATGGAATACCCAAATTGATCATATCGGACAGAGATCTGAGAATGACATCAAGATTCTGGAAAATGCTTAATGCAGCCTTGGGAACTAAACTAAATTTCAGTTCTGCATATCATCCAGAAACGGATGGACAGACTGAAAGAGTCAATCAAGTTTTAGAGGATATGTTAAGAATGTATTGCATGGACCAGTAGTATAAATGGGAGGAGTACCTTCTGCTGGTTGAATTTTCTTATAATAATACATACCATGCCTCTTTAAAGATGGCACCTTTCGAAGCATTGTATGGAAGGAAATGCAGAACCCCTGTTAGCTGGGACAACGTAGAGGATAGAGAGATAATTGGGCCAGAAATCCTTACGGAAATGGAACAACAAATTAAAATGATTTGTGAACGTTTAAAGGAGGCTGCCAATAGGAAAAAGAGTTATGCAGACTTAAAATGGGTTGATAGGAAATATAAACTTGGTGAGAAGGTCTTTCTTCGGGTTAAGCCGAAAAAGAGTTCTATAACTTTTGGCAAGGCTGCCAAGTTATCACCTCGTTATGTGGGACCTTTTGAAATTGTTGAAATAATCAACCCTGTAGCTTATCGTTTAGCTTTACCTCCTGCTTTATCATGAATGCATGATGTTTTCCATATTTCTTTGCTTAAGAAATACGTATCAGATTTATCACATGTGTTGAATTGGGATTCCTTGTAGGTCCAAGACCCCAGAATAATCATGGTTAAGCCCATTCGAGTGCTGGGAACTCACCAGTTGCACTTAAGAAATTACGAAGTGGATCAATGTAAGGTCCAGTGGGACCAGTTTAGTGAAGAAAGTGTAACTTGGGAGAATCTCAAAGAAATGAGATCTACTTTTCCATACTTGTTTGATCGAAATTAAGTTCAAAAAACTGATAATTCTGCCAAACTTGGGTAGTTACTGAATATTTTATGGTTATTTTAAAATACTATTTTGAAGACTTAAATTTTGTTCTATTATGAACCTATATGAATGGAAGGACGAAATAACTGAATTTTGTCCTAATTTGATTTGGCTAATTTGATCATTGGGACGATGATTCTTTTAAGGGAGGTATATAATGTCTTGCTTTTTGGCAGTTACTACGATAACTTCTTATTGTGATGTTGCAACTATGGAAATGAAAATTTTCATGTGAAGGTGTATCCTTTAATCTTGAAAATCATGTGTTACTGTTCTGAACCCAACATACTGTAACTCTTTTACTTGGGACTGATGTCATTATAACTTGTGTTTTACAAAGTGTGAACCTGCAGAATTGCTTTTTGTACTTGATGAACTCATATTATAGACAACACACCTTGAATCAATTCCATTGATCCAAGGTATGCTTCAGCTTCTTTATTGTCATCTTGTATTAACTTTCTAATTAAAATGAAGTCTGGAACTGAGGCTAGAGATTGTTGTAAATTTTAAAGAACCTAGTTACAGGTATACTTACTAACCATGCTGCCAATGGTAAGGTTTGATTTCCTGAATACATATGAGAATGCTGGAAAGCGTAAGAAAAAGGGGTTTGATACAAAGTTAGCAAGGTATATATTAAACATTGGAAGAACGTCCTAGCACTATACTGTTTTGAACACCAAGTCGGTAAAAAATCTACTTGGAACCTATTATGGAATTAAGAAGGTTTATGGGTTATGTTTTAACCTATGACAATAATATTTATCCTACATGGGATTTTAAATTAAGAAGGACTGTAAATGTAATGACAAGATCCTAAATGAATTACGACCTAGAAGGAAACCTAACTATTGACATGTTATCACCTAAACTATTGCTAGTCCTAAAAGGGACCTATGGATACATGCTAAATGGGAGGATAAGGGGGAAGAAGGGAGTCTACAAAACATAAAAAAATGTCCTAAATGTTGTTTGTGCCCAAAGGAGTACAAAACCGTGAGAATGTTTTGAAATCTTTTTAACAATGAAAAATTCAAGTAGGAAAGCATGAAGGGATGTCTCAAACACCAACCAGATTATAGTAAAACAGCATGGGTTCCCTCAAAAATCCATTTCCTGATGTTTTTGACCGTGTTGGGAGAGAATGCGAGCCATACTTCATTAAAAATGGTGGTTGAAATGCTAGTTCTATTCTCCTCCCTGTGCCAGAGGCATTTTCCATTTTTATCTCTCCAAACCTTACCAAAACACAAAATTAATCCCTCCATCATGTAGAGAATTTTACCAGCTTTCCAATGACACCAAGAATGCAAAAATATGAGCTCTGGATCAAACGTTATGCCCTTCTCAAGATTTAGGGCAAAACTAGTAGCAAAACTAAAACTTGGCGGGCCCAAAATTTAAAATTTTCCCTCTTTTTGACCTTTGGGAAAAATTCCCCAAAAGGCTTTGCCTCCTACTAGTCTGATGCCACGTGGCACATTTTGATTGGTCATGGGCCATCCCCTGACCTTTTTATGCCTTTTGGTCTTCAGAAAATTTTATTAAAACTCTGATGATACGTCGGTCTAAATCTCTGAATGATTCGTGGCGTGTTCTTATTGGCCCTTGGGGATATGCTTCCAAATTTTCCTTTGACTCTGACCATTTCCCCAGATGGGACACATGGTGCTTTTTCATTGGCTCTGGCTTGAACAATCTCTTTCTCCTCTGTGGACCTGCCTTAAAATTTTCATCGGCCACAAGGACATGTGGCAGCTTTTGATTGGTGTGGGCCATCACGGATGAGCTTTCATTCCATACTTTTCCCTATTTTGGAAAAAGGGAAAATTTCCCTCCATGCCTCCACCACCTGATGCTCTGAGGACATGTGGCAGGTTTTGTTTGGTTGGCAGGCCTCCAGGCCAAAAAAAATTCCTTTGTGCCAATCCTCAAAAATTTTCCAACTTCCTCCCACCATTCCAAACTCTGATAGGCCTCTGGACACATGGCCACTTCCTATTGGATGGTGGGCCTTTGGGTCGAAAAATTTCTTTGAGCACCCCACCAATTTTTACGAAAATTTTCTACGTTACTTCCGCCCCCACCATTCCAATGCCACTTGTCACTTTTTGATTGGCCGCGGACCTCCCATGGGAAATTCTCCCTCCAAAACTCCGCTGAAGCCATAACTTGAGTGGTATATAAAAAGTTAGAAGGAAAAATTTACCATTCTGGAAAGCTGAGAAGATGCTCTATCCAATGAAACCATTTTCACAAGGTTTTGAGTGCCTAAAAGATAAAAATTCTGACTAAGACACAAGGAAGGAGGGAATGAAGGGAGTTAGCCCAAAAAATGAGAAAGGTGCTTATTTTGAATAACAGTTATTTTAAATATTGTTTGAAGACTTAAATTTTAGTTCTATGATCAACATATGAATGGAAGGACGATAACTGAATTTTTTCCTAAAAACTCTATGATTTGACTAATTTGATCATTGGGATGATGATTCTTTTAAGAAGGAAGGTATGTAACATCTTGGTCATGACTGTTATTATGATAACTTTTATTTCTGACATTGCAAATGTTACAACGAGAATTGCCATGTGAAGTTGTATTCTTTGATTTTGAAAATCATGCTTGCAGTGAGTAAGTATTACTACCCAGAATTCATGCATACACTAACTCTGCTTACTTGGAAATTATGTCATTATAAGAGGTTAGATGGTGTGATTTCCATCTCTTAATTACGGGGCATTTCATATAAGTAGATTTATTTTACTGAAATGGTTAATCAAAAGAACTTCTTTTTAATAGTAAGTACTTAACATGCTCAGTTTGATGAACTGACCCGTGCTGGAAATTCTTGCAGATGAAGTACCTAAGTGTTAGAAGAAGACATGACATTTTAGGATGTTTCTTCTGTTTGACTAAAAGGATGAATCTTTTATGATAATTTATTATTCTTCTCGAATGTAATGAAAAGAGGAAAAACTTGTAGTCTTCTGTTTGAGTTATCGATACTGATAGACAAGAATGAAGTCTGGTTGTTTAGACTTGTAAATTGTGTATATTTTACTTGCGGAGTAAGAAAAAGGAATGGAGTGATATTTTACTATTGTACTATTATTGAATTGTGAAAATAAAATAGTGAACTTATTTAAGTTGGAATGTGAAAATGGTTCATAAAGGGACATAATGTCTATTCTTCACTTGAATATGGAACTCTTAATTGCCATCTGTAAAAGATTAAAATACCTATGAATTTTTAGTGAGTAAGATACACATGAACTCTTGTATAAATGAAATACGGAATTGAATTCTAAAATAATGAATATTAAGGAAAGAACAATTAAATTCTGTATTCAAATTTCATTAATGTCCTTGGGGATGTCTTTCCCGAAGGATAATTGGATGGAGGAATTATATCTCCTCTCTATTAAATCTTAAACTAATGTAAGGAAATTGCACAAATAAATGAATACATCTAGCATGAGGAAATGGAACTCATTCAAATGAGGAATAATGTAAATGGAAACTTAAACTTAGAATCAGCTACGAATGAACTTAATCAAGTTTAGTAAATTAATCTTACTAATTAAACTGTATTTGGGTTGTAAGTCTGAAGCTTTAATTAATGAACCAAGAAAGGATATGCAATCCTTCGGTAAGGAGGAGTGAATGTATATTGAGCTATGAGACAATTCAAGTCATTCATGACTATGCACACCTGTAATGAACTATGAGGTTAGAGGATCAGCAAGGTTGCTGAACTTATTCTTAAAAATACAAAAGATAAGAATCTAATCAAACTTTTAGCTGGATGTGTAATCCCTAGATGGGAGGATTTCATAGGATGTTGGAACCCACCAACTACAATAAGGTGTCCTCACGAAGGTGTAGACCTTCATGATGACACAATGTTGTAGCTGACATGTTACAACACCCTTCCGAATCAAATCATCTAGGTTTACATAAGCTTGAACTTGGCCTCAGTTCTACTTTAGACCAAGTTAGGAATATGACCTTGTATACATAAGTGACTCAAAGGACTAAAGGTAACTAGACACACGCAGTCGACTAGGGTCGACGAGACATGTCTGTATACCTTTAGTCATCACGAGTGCCTCTCTATACTCTTTCATATTGCTATCTTGGGTTAAAGTTCAACCTTGGACAAGAGGACTAACAAAAGTCAGGAAAAGACCATTCTAGATAACAGATGAAGTGGGGTGAAGGATATATTCCATTGATGAGTATGATGTCTAGGAATATGATCATGCTAAGCATGTGAAAATATTTGGCCAAAGTATTGCAAGTTGTTGGTTGCGTTGTCCTAAATCACCTAGTTTAAGAAGCAGGATTTCAGATGAATATCGATAACAGATATTTAGATAGGCCTCTTAAATGGAGCACTTCAATAACCGAAAAGGTAAAGGGAACCAAGTATACTTAGTATACAATGCATGGATTAACATGAAGGATCGGTAAGTAGCCGAGTCATGAAATGAGAGATCGATGAAACTCTGAGCCATGAAATGGGAGATCAGTAGTTCTTCGAGTCATTACAGCAGCATATGGTTATCTGTTATATGATTGAATGGCATGGAATGTGTGTTCCATATTATGAATATGCGAACAGAGAACATTGGTTTTAAAAGCATTGTGTGTTCTAAATTACGTCATTTAGAACAGAGAAAAATTATTAAAACTTGATCAAGTGTTTTGAGTTACGCAATTTAGAATAGAGAACGTTATAAAAAAAATTCCCTTGTTCTAATGTCTTAAAATGGGAATGTTACATTTAATGTTTCAAAGGAAAAGACTACAAAAGATCTAATGGATGCATTAGGGAAGTTGTATGAAAAACCCTCTGCCTCTAACAAGATATTTTTAATGAAAAAGTTGTTTAATATGAAGATGTCTGAGAATAGTTCAGTAGCAGATCATTTAAATGATTTCAATACGGTTGTGAATATGCTAGCTTCGGTTACAATAGAATTTGATGAAGAAGTTAGGGCTTTATTAATTCTGTGCTCTTTACCTGAGAGTTGGAATAGCCTGGTAATGGCGGTAAGCAACTCGGTTCCAGCTAACTCGAAGTTGAAGTTTGAGGATGTTGTAGGGGTGATTCTAAGTGAGGAAATGTGAAGAAAAATCTCCAGGGAATCTTCTACTTCAGGGAATGCTTTGACAATGGAAACTAGAGGGAGACAGAAGAATAGAGGAAACCGTGGAAAATCAAAAGATCGGGCAAGGTCAAAATCCAAGAGCAAGATTGTATGTTGGAACTGTGGAAAGTCTGGGCATGCAAAGAAGGACTGTTGGGAGCTTCGGGACAAGCAGAAACAACAGGAAGAAAACAAGGAGGCAAATGTGGCAATCGGGTAATGTATGTCAGGATGCTTTGATTCTTTCTTTGCACAATATTACTGAATCTTGGGTTTTAGATTCAGGGGCTTCTTTCCATGCTACTCCACATAGGCATTATTTTGTTGATTATGTTCAAGGAGATTTTGGGCATGTTTTTCTTGGTGATGATGAGCCTTGCAGTATAGTTGGAAAAGGTTCTGTTCAGGTTAAGATGTAGAATGGGAATACATGGCTATTGAAGGATGTCAGACATGTGCCTACATTAAGAAGAAATTTGATATCGGCGGGGCAATTGGGAAGTGATGGTTGTACTGTGATATTTACAGCTAACTCTTGGAAGGTTACCAAGGGTGCTCTTGTGGTGGCAAGAGGTAAGAAGGTTGGAACCTTGTATTTAACCACTTATAGCACTAATGATTGTAATCTTGTGGCTTCAGATGTAGATACAACATTATGGCACTATAGGCTCAGTCATATGATCCATAAGGTCATGGAGATCATAAAGAAGAATTTTCCTGGATATACAGAAATAGGTTTGGATTTCTGTGAGAACTGCATATATGGGAAACAGAAGCGAGTAAGGTTTCTCAAGGTTGGACCTACAAAGAAAGAGAGTAAGTTAGAGCTGGTACATTCTGATGTGTGGGGGCCGGCTCAGGTATCATCTCTTGGGGGTTCAAGTTATTATGTTACTTTTATTGATGATGCAACAAGGAAAGTTTGGGTTTATTGTATTAGAAACAAATCTGATGTATTTGACACTTTTGTTAAATGGAAAGCCTTGGTAGAGAATGAAACAGGTCTTAAGCTAAAATGTCTCAGGTCAGATAATGGAGGGGAGTATTGCAGCAATGAATTTAATGATTACTGTTCTAAGAATGGAATCCACAGGCAAAAGATGGTTCCAGGAACTCCACAACAGAATGGGGTATCAGAAAGGATGAACAGAACAATAATGGAACATGCTAGGAGCATGAGGTTACATGCAGGACTGCCTCTTTCTTTTTGGGTAGAAGCGGTGAGCACAGTTGTGTACTTGATAAACAGAGGACCCTCAAGTGCCTTGGATGGAGGCATACCTGAGGAGGCTTGGTATGGTAAGAAAGTTGATTATTCATTTCTTAGAGTCTTTGGATGTGAGGTGTTTGTTCATATAGACAAGGATGATAGGACCAAGCTAGAGGCTAAATCAGAAAAATGTACTTTCATTGGTTATGGTGGTGATGACTTTGGATTCAAATGTTGGAGTATTAAGGACAAGAAAATCATTCGATCTAGGGATGTGGTCTTTAATGAGAAAGTCATGTATAAGCAACAGTTGTAGGAAAACAGGGAAGAATCCAAGAAAGAATATGTAGTGGTAGAGGATCTTCCAGATGGGAAAGTGACACATGAATCAGTTCAGGAACCCCCAACAGGAACCCCAAACTCCTATATTGAGGAGGTCTTCTAGGGTAAGAAGAGAACCTGAACATTTTTCTCCTTCTCTTTATTATTTATTACTCACTGATAGTGGAGAGCTAGAGAGCTTTGATGAAGCAATGCAGGTAGATGCTAGGAAGAAGTGGGAGCAAGCCATGGATGAGGAGCATAAGTCTCTCATAGAGAACCAAACTTGGGATTTGGTGAAGCTACCCAAAGGAAAAAGAGCATTACAGAACAAGTGGGTGTACAAAGTAAAAGAGGAAGAAGGAGGAAAGAAAAGATATAAGGCCCGGTTGGTGGTCAAGGGGTTTGCACAGAAAAAGGTATAGATTTTGATGAGATTTTTTCTCCTGTAGTAAAAATGACTTCTATTAGAACTGTTCTTGGAATAGTGGCAGCAGAAGACTTGCACTTAGAACAGTTAGATGTAAAGACTGCATTTCTCCATGGTGATTTGGAGGAGGAGCTATATATGCAGTAACCAGAGAAGGATATGAGGTCAAAGGTAAAGAGGAGATGGTGTGCAAACTGAAGAAGAGCTTGTATGGCTTGAAACAAGCTCCACGTCAATGGTATAAGAAATTTGATAGCTTCATGATGGAGCAAGGTTATATTAGATGTCATTCTGACCATTGCGTGTATACAAAGAAATTTGAGGATGGAAGTTATATTATCCTGTGTTTGTATGTGGATGACATGTTGGTTGCAGGTAAAAACATGCAGGAAATAAAAGTACTCAAGAAACAACTAAGTGAATCCTTTGATATGAAGGATTTGGGGGCAGCCAAACAAATCCTTGGTATGAGGATATCTCGGGATAGGAAGGAACAAAAGCTGACTTTATCTTAGGAAGAGTACATTAAGAAGGTCTTGGAGAGGTTTAATATGCAGGATGCTAAACCGGTTGGGACTCCTTTGGCAGGCCATTTTAAGTTATCAAAGGAGCAGTGTCCCAAGACAGAGCAGGAAAGAAACCAGATGTCCAAGGTACCTTACTCATCAGCAGTTGGCAGTTTGATGTATGCTATGGTGTGCACTAGGCCTGATATTGCCCATGCAGTGGGAGCTGTGAGTAGATTTATGAGTGATCCAGGTAAAGATCATTGGAAGACAGTAAAGTGGATCCTTCGGTATTTGAGAGGGACCATGGGGACAGTTTTGTGCTACAGTGGATCAGACACCACTTTACGTGGTTATGTAGATTCAGACATGGCTGGAGATGTAGACAGTAGGAGGAGCATGACAGGTTATATTTACACTGTAGGTGGGACAACAGTGAGCTGGATTTCACGACTACAGAAGCTGGTGGCTTTGTCAACCACAGAGGCTGAGTATGTTGCTACCACAGAGGCAAGCAAAGAGATGATTTGGTTACAACAATTGCTTGAGGAGTTGGGGCATAAGCAGGAGGAAGGTAAGCTGCATAGTGATAGTCAGAGTGCTATACACCTAGCTAAGAACTCTGCTTTCCACTCTAGGATGAAGCATATACAGTTGAGATATCACTTCATCAGGACAACTTTGGAGGAAGATAAGTTGAAGTTGGAGAAGATTCATACCAGTCAGAATCCTGCAGACATGATGACCAAGGTGGTCACAAGGGATAAACTAAAGCTATGTTCAGCTTTGGTTGGCCTTCATGGATGACTAGTGAAGGGTTGAGAAGCTTGCTCAGTGGAAAACTAGTCTCCAAGTGGGAGATTGTTATGTTTGTGGAGCCTGTTTTCATGTTAGAGTGTTGAAGACTACACCTTCTATGTGTTACACTACACTTTTACATGGTCCCGCTCGCGGTGAGCGGGTTAGGGGGTTTAGGGGGCGAAGCCCCCGAAGAAAATTTTTTTGGGTGGTTTATTAACCCATGGGTAATGGGTAACCGTTATGGGCTGGGAAACATGGTTTTTCTACCCATATGGGTTGTATTTTTGACCCATAGGTTTATGGGACGGTTTTGGCCCATGGTTTTGATACCCATGTTTTTGTAAAACTGCTTAAGTAGTTGTCTATTTATATGGTTTTATGCATATGGTAGGTAAGATTAAACATTGCAGATGTGTTTTGAATTCAGGTGTGAATTCTGTAGAGTTTGTTGAGCATAGCTCCAAACAAATCTGGGTATTGTATTGAGAGAGTGTGGCTTGTAATAAAATCTGAGCAAGTGATTCTTGGTGGACGTAGCCCAAATTGGGTGAACCACGTTAAATATTGTCTCTTTGTGTTGTGTTATTTTATTTTGCACTTTTATTTGAGATCTGTAATATTTTCTGCATATTAGTTTCTACTGTTGCGATTCTGTGAGGGATTATTCCACATATTTTATCCCTTATTTCCTAACAATAAATTTGAAGATATATAACCTGGGAAAACATCCCATAATTATTATTTCAATAAGTTCTGTTATAAGTCCTAATATCATTTCAATTAATAAACATACACCTATCAAGATTTTCAAAAGATACTATTATCAAGGTTAAAATGGCTAAACAAATTTATCTAGATACATTTATACTATGAGCCACAATATCTATTATTGTATGTAGGTGTATTCACAAGAGTTCAATGACAAGTCCTTTATTTTTAATAAGTTAGAAATTATTTAATGTTTTTGTAATATGTTTACCATATACCATAATGCCTTGGGTGTACCCTATTAAGTTTTATCCTTTCATTAGAAAGGAAGGAGGGTTCAATACATGATTAAATACATTTGGTATCATCTATAGTGGTCTATGAACTTTACAAGTAGATCTTGGATTAAGGTTTCAACAGAATTAGTAAATATATTGTTAGTTCAAGAATAAGACCTTGAAGGGATTATATCCATTAGAGATATGATGATCAAAATTTTACTGATTGTATATTTGTTTCATTATCATTGATGAACCTATTCCTATCAAGAACTGATTTATTGGAAAGATTTAACTAAATGCTTATGGATTCATATTTTCTCAATGAATAGGATATTCATCAAATAATTCATGAGGATATGTATTATTTGGGAAATTTTGAAGGTGGTATGGTATTTATCATACCCCAATGACCTTATTGCAAACTATGGAAAAATTTTGGAAGCCTTCAATCATACAATTAATAACAGAAGAGTCTACAACCATGTTGAATGGTTAAGTGATTTCATGTACGATTATGTCCTTAGCATCTAGGGTTTAATCATTAAAAGAGGAGGAAAATAATGTAGGATTTAGGTCTTTGTCACTTCTGGATAGTCCCAATAAGAAGTTCTATTGCATAATGATAAATTCTTTCATCTTCAGTATTTTTTCCTAGGAGGAGTGATGGTAAATGACAACTTAGGACAAATGGTTTTGATTGGAAGTAGGTTATTTTCCAATTCCTTAACATGAGTGTAATTCTCAGTGTAGTTTTCCGGCATTCAAATGCTTCTATAAAAATAGGCTAGGTTTAGATCATCTCAAACCTTATGGGATTGAAGGAAGAGGTTTGAGTCATCCTTAAACTAAATAAAACAAAATTAGCATTTAGGGATAGTTTTGCATCCTAACTGAATGGGTTTGCTATTCCAAATGGCTTTAACAATTACATTAAATTGTATGATTTAGATCCAAGAACAGTTAACATTTGTTATGTAGGATTGGTGAAAAAATAATGGTTTTTCAATAAAAATATTGATGCCACTAAGATAGTCACCAAAGGATGAATGATAGAGTTCAAAAAGAGTATCTTAGCCAATCTCAATCCCATCTTTCCTAGCTAATGAAGTTGGGATTAAATATGGAAAATAATCATTCAAAGAATCCAAAATTTTTTTTCTAAATAGAGAATAGGGTCAACTTCAATCATTAGCAAGTAATGGAATGACTATTCCTTTCAATTTCCTAGACAAAATGTAGGGATCAAAAGGCTCTCTTTAAGCATGGATTTCCATTTTGTTGGGAATTCGAGGTTAAGAACATTCTCCATTTATTCCAAGTATGGTCAGAACGGGGTTTACACTCTTAATTGAAGAATGATGCCTCCAATTTCCACAAAAGCATCAAATGTAAAAAGAAAGATGTAATTTTGAAATCTTATTTTGGAAAGGTTATTTTACAATTAGTGATCCATTGATTACAACTAATGTAGACATGTTGAGGGATAATATCCTTTGGCTTTATCATCCCCACACATCGATTCAAAGAGGAATGTAGGTGAAGAATCACAGTTGACATAAAGTAGTTTCCATTTACATAAAACTAATTCCACAAAATGACATAGACACAAAATCATGCACTTGGGTACATTTCTAGGTCCTAATCAGCATACTAAATTCATATGATTCCTAAGAGATGAAAACTAGTAATTGAAAATCTATTTTGGCCTCTTTTATTTGTCTTTTTACTTTCCTCTTGGTCTTACACACCTTACATTCCCAATCATGACTTTCATTGCTTTATCTTTCTATACTTGAACACTAGCACCCAACCAGGACATCAGGGTCCCTTCTGGGTGCCTCCCGGAATTCTAAAAGTATCTTACTCTTATTCCTTTTGGGCCTCTTTTATCTTTTGGGCATCTTATTTTCTTTGGGTCAGCCTTTTAGTTGTCAATTACAAAATTCAAATAAGGGAATCATATAAATACAAAGGGACTATGTGACCATAAATAAAGGCCAAGCACTAAGCATTATTATCAATCACCTAAGGTTGCATCCAAAGGAATTCTAAGAGCATCAAAACATCCATCTAGCATTCATTCAAGGGACAAGGGACTGCATTTTTTGCATACACAACATAGGAGGGGAAGTTCATTTTGATTCATCCACACATCTATTTACATTGCTACATCTAGCTATCTACCTGCTATCAAGTGTGCAACTTGCACAAGAGAACCTAGGGCATGATTCTTACACATTCACACAAGAACTACATAATGTCTGAAATGTAGTGCAACACTTGGTTGTAATTTCACTTAGTCAAGTGAATTCCAGGGTCAGTCTGAATCCCCATTCACATCTTTTTTTATTAGGGATTTGATGTGGTTTGAGGGTTTTATAGTAGATCATTTCTTTTGTAGGTTACAGGTGAATTTTGCAGATCTAAGAGTGAAACATACAGGTGACAACAACAAATACTTAGTAAACATTTACAACACTACAAGAAAATCAGAACCTCTTTTGAGTGTTTTGAGCAGTCACAGAACCTAGGTGTCTATAGTGCCCAGGTGCCCCTGACCCAGCACATCTTAGGAAATCCAACAGTTACATAATTTTCTAGTGCATTTGTACAGTCTGTTTCCTCCTCATTCATCATCTTCCATTCGAATCACTTCCAGATTAATTACAAATCAGCTAAGTGTTCTTCTCCCTCTCTTGCCTAGGGTTTCATAATTCTTAGTTTTCTTTTTCTTAGTAGTCATTACTTTGTACTTCATTTACATTGCATTGTGACTTTGACAATTAGGGTTTTACAAATTTAATATTTGTTAAATTGAATCATTTGGTGAACCCCATCTCATTCGAAAAACTTGGATCTTTATTTTTCTTCTATCAGATGGCTCATAAATCATGGCTCAAGTCTCCTTATATCAATTGATTACTTCAAATGCACCCACATTGCAACAATTTCTCTCCAAAAAACCCTAGACACTATGTATCTCCCTCATCAACATGCACCCCTCACAAATAGTTCCATATTTGATTGATCTCTCTCCGAATCCTATTAATTCTTGATACCAATTAATCAATTCCCAAAGAGTCAATTCAAGCTTTACATTGTTTATTTCAAGACAATTTTCAAGCTATGAAATCCATTATTACATCACTTAAATATGAAATCTGACATCTTAAGGATGCTTCTCAAGCACATGCTTAGTTCTTCTTCTACATCTCATCCTAATTCTATGTCTCCTACATGTGCTCATATTAATGAACCAAAAATCTTACCACTTGCTATCATGCACCTCTCAATTTTGAGCTCAATTCTAAGCAACATGATATTCTTCTGCATACTCATAACTCATCAATTAATTGATCAACTTCCATCTACTCATTTATATCCTCCTTATCGTCTTATAAAATATCAATGGTCATCCATATTGCAATCATCATCATAAATCAATGGACATAATGACAATGATTTTATACTTTTAAATGACAAATTGGCCACCTTGAGCATCATGGTTTCATTTCATTTTCTACACAAAATGTTGATACATGTTCATATCCAATTGCTACATCTCATTGGGTTCCTAAATTTGATTCCTTCTATGTCTAATGAGCATCATGCCATCACTTACTAATGTTTCTTATTCTGGTAAGTCAAGCACCACCTATCCACAATTCATATCAAATTGTGCAACTACCTCTCAAAATCAGTCCACCCTCTTCTCCTATCAAGTCTTATTTAGTGTCTTATCCTCCAAATAATTTCCAACCAATAATTTTTTTCAAAGAAACTACTCCCTATACTGATGGCCAAGACACTTTCAAACTTTTCTTCTACATTGGCATGGTCCTACTATTGCATACCTATCACTTTGTTGGATTTCTCTCTTATCTATGACATAGATAACACTCTCCCATTGATGGCATGGTCTCTTGTCATCCATATAGATCTCCATCATTGGAAAAATACTTAGGGGACACCCATTCATTTACCACTCCTTCTCTCCAGTGGCTCTTACTATTATATTCTCTAGTTGTCTTCACATTTCTACTATTATGCTCACATTATGTTTTCCATCTAGATTCTCCTCATCCATCTTACACAACTTGATAATCATAAATTATATCATCATCATTACCTATCACACACTCTTGTTCTAAGGTTCACACTTGAATATTGAGGGCTACTCATACATGAACTTACATGCTTCACATGCATATTTCACATCTCTGCACATCTTACTACATCTTTCTAGCATCACATTCTCGCACACATCATCATTTCCCTATGACACACTCTAGTTCCATAGTTCATATTCTACTGTTGAGCATCTATCTCTAAAATGAACCTCACATCAGTGACATTTTTCAGGCTTTATGCTTCATGATCTATCTTTCTAGCACACATTCAAACCATTTCCCAATGACACACTCTTGTTCGGGACACATAGAAAAGGGGAACATAGGTACACGTGGAAGTTTATCAGAAGAAGGGCGCGCCAAGGAAAGTCAGAGTTTGGGACCTATCCATTTTGTATAGTATGGGATAAAAATAGGATGGAATGTGGAGCACACATTGGATAAAAATAAGAAGACTTGAAGGCTATGTAATGCTATTTTTGGATCAAGTGGGAGATCAATAAACATGATGAGTTATATCTAATAATAAGACGATCTAAATTTATTTTCAAGTAATCTATTATTAGGCGAAGCTTGCTTCTTTATTACGTTTGTAAGTGATGCATGGATATTTTGAGCATGTAACCTATTTTGAGGAGTGCATGGGTAGTGATTTGAAAGGTCCCCACTACCTATATATATGTATGTTTTGCATGGTTTAGAGAGATTGGGATTGTAATAGAGCTATGTTGTTGGTATGATTTGTGTGCATGACCTTATGATGATGTTTCTTTGATGTATTCAGCTATTGTGTTTTGATGGATTAATATAATGGATATTTGTGGATGGATAATGGTTATTCATGTCTCCATGTAACTGGTTACTGCATGGTAAATCTGATCTTGATCCTTGTTTGATTCATTATGCACTATGGTTATGATCTAGATCTTGTTATGCTTTACCTTTAATTACTTGTTATGGATATGGAATACTATGTCATGCATGTTAAATTCCTTGACAAAGATGATAATAAAAGAGGGACCTGGTACCTTTGCGTGCTTCGGGTGAGCACTCATATTCCATCTGAATGATGTGCCAGCACGCCTATAGGGTTTACTGAGTAAGAAAAAGGCTACATTTTGGTTCCATTTTCAGGACCTCTTTTCAAAGAGATGTTGCAAGGATGTTGTATGATGAAGATGTATCGGTTGACTTTGGCTAGTATTGAGAGTTGGGTAAAGAATTTAGAGGAAATTTTTCTCACAGATATAATACTGACCTGATTTTGATGCATGTGGGTTGAAGAACATCTATATCATGAACTCTATGAGACATTATTTTGTTGTTTTCCTATAGAATTGTATGAGTGGTTGGTAGTATATATGCATTGAAGAGAAATTGGAGGTACAAAACAATTGTTTGGACACAAGAAGATTACCAAACTTTGCATGATGTTGATGAACCTTGGACACACGTTGTAGATCGTTGGTGGAGTGGTGTTTTACATAGTTACACTTTGGAGTATGCTGTTTATACATATTTTTGTCTAGAGGTTATTGAGTTTTAGTTCTTGCGTGAACCCAAAGGATCTTATTTGCGTGGTATCCATTTAACAATTAAGATCTTGTTGGTAACTCTAGATTTGGAAGAATGACATATGGCTAGCTAAACCCCACCATGTGTGGGGGTAGGAGTAGGTGTGGTGAAATATGGCATACCTAGCAGAAGAAAGGAAGAGAGAAGAAAGGTGGCTTAAGTATAATGAAGTGCGTGAGAGGGAATTGACTGAAGAGACATGACATTGAGGAGTCTTTGGAGTTGAGGAGAGAGATGGCTCAGGAAGGATTTAGAGCTCACTGTGGAAGACGTGGAGCTAGAGCATCTAGTTCTCCATCCTTAGGAAAATGTGGTAGAAGGTCCCCTTTAGCTTCTGATGAGAGAATATCTGAGGAAGAATGACTAAGATCCATAGGAGCACATCTGATCCCACCTAGTGACCTAGCCCTTGTGCTTGGTGTTCTAGTTCCTGAGATACTTATTGAGAATCAAGCTAGTGTAGGTGCTTTAGTAGTGACATGTAGCTTTCATTTTCCTTTGAAATACAGAGTTTGTCAAATATGCCACGCAAGTCTTATTTGTTTGGTGGTCCTATTGGTGGTATATTTTATGGTGCATCGTCAGGACATAACATGGGTGCACAAAACGTTGGTAATACATGTCTGGAAGTAACACAACTTCGTAGACTATGGGAGTTTAATTTAGTAAAATTATTGGAACACAAGGTAGTACATCCTCTAGTCTGGTGCCCTCTACAGGAGGAGGATCAGGTGGTTTAGGATCTAGTGGTTCTAGAGGAGGTGGTGGAGGGAATACTGGAGGTAATACATGTTTCTGGATCTAGTGGGCATGGTCTGCACCAACCCCAATAAGTTTATTATTAGATGTCTCTTCACCTACCAGAGTACAGAGGTATTGAGGATGTAGCTAAACATGTTCAAATGTGTGAAATACTATGGCACGCTAAGGGAATTACATCTCCTGAGTGTAAGGCAAGTCATTTTGCTACTACTTTGCAAGGACATGCACATAGTTGGTATAGGAAGTATGATCTGAACTAGACTGTTGTAGATTATAATGCGTTGTGTGATGCCTTCTTGGCATAGTTTCATATACCTGAATTTGAACAAAAAAGAATCAGCACACTGAAGGACATTAAGAGGGCATGGACTGAGAGTGTCAGGGAGTATGATGCCCATTTTAAAACTTTGTTATCAAAGTTGTCTTATGATATTCACCCTAGCCAACATGCTGCAGTGGTTTTTTGGTGACTGATCACACCTTTTAAAAGGGTGTCTCTCATTAAGACCTTTATAGATCCATGTGAGGCATTAGAGGAAGATCTACGTGTTAGGCAGTTAGAAGCATAGACACTAGAGTTAGCCCATTTTTGGAGGCACAAATTACATCTATGGTGAAATAGTTGGAAAAATTATCAACCAATTCATCTCATGAGATGTGTAGTGGGATTTGGTGTATGGATTGTGAGGTGGAAGGACATACCAAGGATATATTCCCTCGTAAATCAGTGCACGCCATGTTGCTGGATTGTGAGATCTGTCACTTGGATCATGATTTGAATAGGTGCCCTCTATTGTAACGTGATATCAAGAAGAATGTGTCTTATTACTATAAGATTTGTAAGTCCCACACTCATGATACAGAGAATTATAGATTGATTGATCAGATTCATGAGGCTATTGAGACTGGTGTACATCAGAACAGTGTTGTAAATAATTCTAAGGAACAAGGTGAACATCATAATCATAATCACAATGAAGGGTGTTCTGATGGAGGTGGTAGAGGTAGAGGTTACTGTGGAGGATATAGAGGTCATGGTCACAGTAGTGGAAGAGGTGACTTCCCTCCATGGAACCTATTTTACATGTGGATCCCTGATCATTATAGGCATGAATTCCCTCAGAATTATTTTCTCATGGTGCAGAAAGAACATAAGTTTGAGGAATTCTGGGATTTGTATGAGCATATGAGCAAGAAGCACAAGAAGGATAAGGGTGTGAGGGAATGGTTAGAGTACAACATGTTGTGGAAGATCAATGGATGCCAAAGTTAGTTCCTGATCCTAGAGATGATTACTTGTGTTAGTCACTACACGTGCTGAGGTTAGCACACACTCATGAAGTTCTGAAGTATAATTTTGTTATTACAAAGTAAGATGTGATAAATGTGAAGTATCCTGATCCTTCCCATCAGAAGGAAGTATACCTGGAAACTATGGAGGCTATAAGAAACTTGTAGGGTGAGATACAGTGCTTGAAGGAGTAGTCACATAAGCTTAGAGCAGGAGAAAGGAAATTGAGCTTCCCTAGAAGGATGTTGATGACTTGAAGGAGGTTTGTAAGTTACTGCACTAGGAAAATATCATTCCTTTTTTAGGGGAATGGTTAAGGGAGAAGGTATCATGTGTTGGATCTAAGTGAGAAACACAGATATTGCATGAAAACTTACTCCCTCACTATCTTGAATATGATAAAGAGATCACTTTGAATGTAGTTGTTGACGGGTGGTTGTTGAGTAACATACTGATTGATACAGGTGCAGAAGTGAATGTACTCACTTTGGATGCGTGGAATCAGATGGGGAGACCACCATTACAGCCATCTTCGAATGTGTTGTATATGGAAAATAGGACTAGAGCCACACCCATTGGAGTATTGAAGGATGCCACTATTACTATTTAAGGGGCCAAGTTTACTGGGGACTTTGAGGTCTTGGCACTTGTAGAAGTAGATAGTTTTCCTAGACTTACTTGGGAACCCTTGGTGTTACGTGAATAATGTTGATCTGCACTTTAATAAAGGCTATATCAGTTTTGAGAATAAAGAAGAGTGCATGATTATTCACTTTGATAGATGGGAAAGTTACACCTTATGTAGAACCATTGAGCCAGAAGAGGATCTTTGAATAAGATTTATGCACATACATGGTTAGAGATCCTGAAGTACTTGAGCCATCTAAAGAAGGTGTTATTCAATGGGATGATGCTCAGTCTATGAGTGATACAACTAGTGTTGTCTTGTGATAACTGGGCACATGGAACGTATGAAATGGTCAGGCACGAGATGATCAAGAACATAGTTACTCACATAATCAGGTCACACGATGTTCGATGGCATTGAGGTCAGTAACCTAGGTACCTCAAGGTACACTGGTGAAGGAAACCCTACATGTATTTTTATGTGCTATGGAATCCCAATGGAAATGGATGAGGGTGATAGAAGAAATATGTTGATTTATACCCTACATGGAACAACTTCAACATGTAGTGGATCTACACACAGATAATAACCTTTTAGAGTGGAGAAGTGAGAATCACTTTCTCTACTAGATTTCTTAGGAGCAATACCTTCCAAAATATGTGAATTTCATGGGAAGGATTCCTCACTTCACATCATGTTCAAGAGTGTGAGAGACTCTAGACAGAGGGGCAAGAGGCCTTACCACCATCACTGTGGGTACATAAGTTCTATTCCACTTTATGATGGTTGCATGCACGCACATGGTATGTCTCATGCAAAGTTAACATAGAGCAACATGGAATTGGATAGGAGACTGACGGTCAGGTATGATTCAGACCTTTGATTATTTTTCTACTAAACCTTACCGGTGAATGAAGCATTACAGATTATAAAGTTCCTTACCATGGGGGATAGTGCAAATGTTGAGGAGCTTATTCAAGATATGTTTAGAGAGTTATATCTTGGAGGTGCACTTTGAAGAAGAAGAGACAGATGAAGAACAACTTGGGCACGCTTGGTTAGAAAAAGAGAAAGGTAAGCTAGTTTACATGATTGATGATGAAGAAGTACAGAATCTGGATGTTGATCACATGCTATAGTGTGATTGCACAACATGGAGCATCTCTCAAGGTGTGGGACCTTGTGAGTTGAGAGAGCTCTCCAGATTGAGGTCGGTTCCTATCCCTCTATTCAGGTGTATACAAACAAATTGCAGAGGATCTATTCTAAGTCTATTCTATCTACCAAGGAGACAGGGTTAGAGAGATGCAAGAAAATAAACCTAAGCTAACGAGGTGATACACCAAAGGAATGTTAGACACTCATTTTGTAGTTTAACACAGACCACATGAATGTAATACAAACAACATGCACAGATGACCAAATCACAATAAGAGATCAGAGAGACAATAACGAATACATGAGAGGGTCGAGAAACATCCACAGACATATATATTATTGCTCAGGAGTCGATACAGTATATTGCAGTAGCCAAGAGGAAAAACTTGCATTACAACCCAAAGGAGAGGTTAGAAAATCTCCACAAATCCTTCTGTGAACAAAAGAAGAAGGGAGGGCACAAAACAGAAATGTCCAACCTTTTACAATGAGCCCCGACCCTTCTTTTATAGATTCAACACAAAGGGAAGAAGGAGAGAGAAGCGGGAAAACCAGTTCAAAGCTCAACCACTGTCATCAATGCCTCCTAAAAAATCCACCCCAAATCTGTCATGTCTGCATCAATTACTTGTTCGGTGCCTCGAAGGAGGAGGAAACGGTGGATCAGATCAAATCCGATCTGGTTGTTGGGGAAAATAGATCCTGTATTAATGGCCCAAAAACGTTTCTTCATTTTCTCCCCACCTAACCTCTCCAAAATTAAAGTTTCAAATCTCCATGGTGTAGACGAGGCCGATATCTTTCCAACGGTGCCAGATTTGTAGGATTTTGAGCCCTGAGTCAAAAGATATGCCCATTTGAAATTTGAATCGGGTCCGTACAAAATGGCGGGAACCAGCTACCAAAACGAGCCCCCTTTTTTAAACCGGACACGTGGAGGGCTGGCACATGTCTGAGGGTAGCCTTTGTATTTTGCTTTTGGAGTTGTGCTAGGCTGACACATGGCTTCTTCCGCGGCTTGCTCAGTTTCTTCATGTTTTTGGCTAAGTCTTTTGCTCGGCGGGGTCATATATCTGACCGGGGACACGCGGAGGCCTGGCGCTTGTTTGGAAACCTTCCCTTAATTTTTCTCTTGAATTAGCATCATGCTGACACTTGGCACCCTCCACTGGCCTGTCTCAATGCTTTGACTATTCAACCCAACCCTGTCCCTTTATGAAACTAGACGCGTGGAGGCTCTGCGCTCACTTAAAAACCCGCTCAGGATTTTTCCTTTGAAGGAGCGTCAGGTTGACACGTGGAAGCCTCCGCAGGCTCTTGGAATTTTCAATAGCCTCTCTTACCTTTTTCAGACCCTGAACACGTGGCGAGCTGGCACTCGTTCTCCATACTTAGTCAATTTTGGACCCGTCCTGTCCCATTTTTTCAACTTGGACTATGCGGTGAGCCCGTGCTCATTTGGGCCTTCACTTTTGGATTTACCTTTGGAGATGCGCCAAGCTGACGCATGGCAGCTTCCACTAGCACTTCTATACTTAGTCTTTTTTTAGGCCCGCCCTATCCGCCTTTTGACTTTTAGCTGTTGACTCTGCCTCCTCTTTGGGCTTGGGACACGTAGGGGCCTGGCGCTTGTTCGAGCCTCCCCTTTCAGATTTAACTTTGGAGGTGCATCGTTTGGACACTTGGCAGCGTCCATTGTCTCCTCCATACTTAGTCATTTTTTGGGCTCGTTCTGAACTATTTTAGAGCCCGAAGACTTCAAACCTTCTCTATTCCTTCTCTTTTGAGCCTATGGCTTCTTTGACACTGTCTTCTCCTTCCCCGACCCTGCTATTCCATTTCTGAGCCTGCCTGTAATCTATTTGCTGGATTTGAAGCACAGGTTCACTCGACAGAGCCGTTTCTTGAATTTCTTCTTGCACGGGGTCATTTGATCTTTCGCAGGCCCTGCCACTCCATTGTAGAGTCCCTCTGCAACCTGATTGTAGGATTTGAACATGATTTCTTTGGTTCCTTCTGTGCGGGGTCATGGCTGATCCAATTTTTTATCAGGGGCAAAAATATGGATAACAATTTGGTGACTCAGGGGCATCTACCTGCTAGATGAAGGTACCAGTAGCCTTAAAGCATCCATTTGGGATGGAGTCAAGAATGATGTCTTGATACTAATCCTGCCTCTAATCCACGACCCGATCATTTGCACTCTCAATTTTCATAAGAAATCTTGAAACAAGGCTTCTGAGAGTAGAAAATTGTTTTGACCCAGGGCTTTCATCTGTCCCTGAATGGACTGTTTCGAAGAAATTTTTAGTTGCTCTGCATTTGTTTTATTTTGAAATTTGCAACTGTTACAGGAAACTATGAGTCTTCTGCCATGAATAGTGAAGGGCCTGACCTCAGTAGCTTTGGAGTAATACGAACAAAACTTATGTATAAAGATAAAATCATACATGCCTCAAATGAGACATGCAGAGTGTGCACAAGCACTTCTTATGCTGGAAACAAAGTCTACTCCTACTCCTAAACTAACCAGAGAGAAAAGGGGCTAAACAAAGCCTGCTATAGGCAGGGAGAAGTAGCTTCCCTTTCTCAAGAGAGGCAGCCATGCAAATGATTTGACACTAAATATGGCTTCCTGTATGAGTGAAAATTGACTTTAAGCTGATCCTCCACCCAGATCAGCAAGGTATAACTTTAAGTCGATCCTCCACCCATATCAGCAAGGTATCAACATTAATGGAAAATACCTCCTCAAGTTGATTTGTGTTGGACTCTTTGAGGTGTTGATGGTAACCCTTGGTGAATTGATACTCATCCTCATGCCCTGAAGTAGGCATGAAACTGGTTTTGGCTTCTCCCTTGGCTCCAATGAAGCCAAGTATCTTGATTGGGCATTCTGATCCTTTGAATGTGCCCATGAAGCTCTGAAATTTAACTCCAAAAATGGAGTCTTTTGTGTACCTTCTTGGATGGATGGTGTGAGAGAGATGATGACATCTTCTTGCTTTCTCTTCCTTCTCTTGTGAAGAACATGGAAGACTCATATCTTCCAACCTTGGTCTCAGAGAGATGTTGCAAAGTGCAGGATGTTGTCCTTGAATGTCCTCCTTCATGGTAGCAGGCTTATATGCTTGGAAGGTGGATGGATGAGGAGAAAATGATGTGATCTCCTCAGGCTCCTCTTCACCAAAGCAAATCTTCCAAGTCTGACAGATAGTCTGCCTCCTTGTTGTTCTGTTGCAGGTGCTCTACCTTCCTCCATGGTGTCATCCTGATCTGAAACTTTCTCACCATGGTTCCCCTCTTCCTCAAACATGAAGTTTGAAAGTTTAAACTCTTCTTCAACATTAGAGATTGAAGGGGATGAAGTGGGAGGAAGAACTAAAGGTTCTTCTGTAGCCTACTCTATGTTTGGAGCCTGTGAAACTGTATGGTCCTCCTCCATCATGGAATTATCAATCAAATCAGGCCCTTGAAATGAAAGCAAAGGATCTTCAATGATGCTTTCTTCATTGAGTGGCTTCAACACTGATTTGATTTCTCCCATCTGCTCCTCTTCAATGGGACTTGGAGCTGATTGTTCTTCCTCCTCAACTGGTTGTGCAGCTTGGATCAGATCAACATCCTCTTCAGACAAAGTGCCATTAGGGACATTGTATTCAAAGCAAACAAGTTGTTGATCTTCTTCCTTCTGTTTTTGTTCCTTCTCTGCTACAAACTCAGCCTCAGCCACCACTGGCTCTTCAACCTTGACCTTCTCTATTGGCTTAACCATCAAGGGGATCTTTGTAAACTCAAATTTAGCAGCCCAACTCTTCAGATTGTCTGTCATTTCTTCTCTATTGGGTTCCTCTTCTTGTTGCCCTTGGCTGGTTGTTTGATTTTCATCTCCCCAACATGGATTTGGGGAAGCAAGAGGAGTGGTAGGTTGGGGTTCAACCAGTTTTGCTATTGTTTGTGGTGGAGAGGGAGGTGGAACTTCTTGTTTCTTTGGAGGGAATGACTGCTTGGGAAGGAAAAGGGGAGAAGAATTGAGATGGGATGGAAGACTAGGAGATGGAGAAATGAAATCAACACTTGAGGCAGCAAGTGAGGGGCTTGACTCTTGATCATACTGAAATGATAAAGATTGAGAAAGAGAAAATGAAGGACAGGGAGCTGGTGATTGACTTACCCATTGACAAGGTTGTCTTGTGTCCAGCTCATAAGCCTCAATATCTTCAATCCACTGTGTAAGCTGAGGCAACATTTCAACCATGAAGTCAAGCTTCTCCTGAGGGTTGTAATGTCTTGGAAAAGGGCCTTCCCATGGACAAGGTGCCCTGTAACCAATCTTGAATGCCTTCATTTGTTGCTATGGCCCTTGACTGAACCATGCCAGCCTCCATTTTTTGAATCTTCTCCAGCAAACCAACATTCTCCACATAGCTGTCACCATTGTATGTGCCCCCTTGTTCTTGATAAGCTCTATGGCCAAACTGACTTTGACCCTGCTCATATGGGTAAGCATAATGGTCCTGGATCTGATTATAATGCTGATTTGGAGGAGTTGGGAAATGCATTGGAGGTGAACTACATTGTGCTGTAAGTGTGAGTTCCAAGAAGGAAATGAAGCCATGATTGCACAACTTCATGGAATGGGAGAAAATGAAAGAGATGGAAGAAGAAAATGGATGAAAATGGGTGGAAATGGATGGAAAAGGTCTGCAACTTCAGAGATAGGGTTGTTGACCAGATGGAGTCACCAGATGTGCTTGCATGTGCCTCAAAAGGTTGAATCTCAACAAGGAACACACCAACCTGCTAAGATGAAGTGGTAAGGTGCTTCAGACCTGTCCCACCGGCGTGCCAAAACTGTTAGTGCAGAATCACAACACCCCTGAATGTCTAGTCACAACACCCCTGTGACCAGATGGGTTGAGACTCTCAGTGTGATTGCACAACATAGAGCATCTCTGAAGGTGTGGGACCTTACAAGTTGAGAGAGCTCTCTGGATTAAGGCCAATTCATGTCCCTCTGTTTAGGTGTACACAAACAAATTGCAGAGGATCTATCCTAAGTCTATTCTATCTACCAAGGAGACAAGGTTAGAGAGATGCAAGAAAATAAACCTAAGCTAACGAGGTGATACACCAAAGGAATGTTAGACACTCATTTTGTAGTTTAACACAGACCACAAGAATGTAATACAAACAACATGCACAGATGACCAAATCGCAATAAGAGATCAGAGAGACAATAACGAATACATGAGAGGGTCGAGAAACATCCACAGACATATATATTATTGCTCAGGAGTCGATACAGTATATTGCAGTAGCCAAGAGGAAAAACTTGCATTACAACCCGAAGGAGAGGTTAGAAAAGCTCCACAAATCCTTCTGTGAACAAAAGAAGAAGGGAGGGCACAAAACAAAAATGTCCAACCTTTTACAATGAGCCTGACCCTTCTTTTATAGATTCAACACAGAGGGAAGAAGGAGAGAGAAGTGGGAAAACTAGTTCAAAGCTCAACCACTATCATCAATGCCTCCTGCAAAATCTACCCCAAATCTGTTGTGTCTGCATCAATTACTTGTTTGGCACCTCGAAGGAGGAGGAAACGATGGATCAGATCGAATCCGATCTGGTTGTTGGGGCAAATAGATCCTGTATTAATGGCCCAAAGATGTTTCTTCATTTTTTCCCACCTAACCTCTCCAAAATTAAAGTTTCAGATCTCCATGGTGTAGACGAGGCCGAGATCTTTCCAACGGTGCCAGATTTGTCTGATTTCGAGCCCCAAGTCGAAAGATATGCCCATTTGAAATTTGAATCAGGTCCATACAAAATGGGGAACCAGCTACCAAAACGGGCCCCCTTTTTGAAACTGGACACGTGGAGGGATGGCACATGTCTGAGGGCAGCCTTTGTATTTTGCTTTTGGAGTGGCACGGGGTTGACACGTGGTTTCCTCCACGGCTTGCTCAGTCTCTTCATGTTTTTGGCTAAGTCTTTTGCTCGGCGGGGTCATATATCTGACCGGGGACACGTGGAGGCCTGGCGCTTGTTTGGAAACCTTCCCTTAATTTTACTCTTGAATTAGCACCGTGCTGACACTTGGCACCCTCCGCTGGCCTATCTCAATGCTTTGACTATTCAACCCGACCCTGTCCCTTTATGAAACCAGACGCGTGGAGGCTCCGCGCTCACTTAAAAACCCGCTCAGGATTTTTCCTTTGAAGGAGCGTCGGGTTGACACGTGGAATCCTCCGTAGGCTCTTGGAATTTTCAACAGCCTCTCTTACCTTTTCAGACCCTAAACATGTGGTGAGCTGGCAGTTCTCCATACTTAGTCGATTTTGGGCCCGCTCTGTCCCATTTTTCAACTTGGACTACGTGGCGAGCCCGCGCTCATTTGGGTCTCCACTTTTGGATTTACCTTTGGAGATGCGCCAAGCTGACGCGTGGTGGCTTCCACTAGCACTTCTATACTTAGTCTTTTTTTAGGCCCGCCCTGTCTGCCTTTTGACTTTTAGCTGTTGACTCTGCCTCCTCTTTGGGCCTGGGACACGTGGGGGCCTGGCACTTGTTCGAGTCTCCCCTTTTGGATTCAATCTTTGGAGGTGCGTCATTTGGACACTTGGCAGCATCCGCTGTCTCCTCCATACTTAGTCATTTTTGGGCTCGTTCTGAACTATTTCAGAGCCCGAAGACTTCAAACCTTCATGTCGTTCCTCTCCTTTGAGCCTCTGGCTTCTTTGACACTGTCTTCTCCTTCCCCGACCCTTGTTATTCCATTTCCGAGCCCGCCTGTAATCTGTTTGCTGGATTTGAAGCACGAGTTCACTCGACAGAGCCGTTTCTTGAATTTCTTCTTGCACGGGGTCATTTGATCTTTTGCAGGCCTTGCCACTCCATTGTAGAGTCCCTCTGCAACCTGATTGTAGGATTTGAACGTGATTTCTCTAGTTCTTTTGTGTGGGGTCATGGCTGATCCAATTTTTTCTGGGGGAAAAATATGGATGGGTGCGAGATATACTCCTTCATTGATGGATTCTCTAGTTACCATCAGGTGCAGATTGCCAAATAATATCAAGAGAAAACAACTTTCACCATTGAGTGGGGAAGTTTTTCATACACCGTTATGCCTTTTGGATTGAAGAATGTGCATGCAGTCTTTTCACATATCATTGTACAAACATTTCAGGACTTTATTCATAAGTTTTTACAAGCATACTTGGATGATTGGAATGTATATGAGCTAGTAAAAGATCACTATGATAATTTAAGGCTTATGTTTGAGAGGTTTTGGTAGCTAAGCATATATATTAACATCAAGAGGAACATTTTTGGGACATATCATATATAAGTAAGGCTTGTTGGTGGATCCTGCTAAGGTTGCTGTTATTTTTTTCTTGGGGTAGCCTACTAATTAGAGCGAGGTGCATGGATTATTTGGACACACAAGTTATTACAAGAATTTCATCAAAGGATATTCTAGGATCGCCGCCCCCTTGGAGGAATTTTTGAAGAGTAAATGGAAGTTTCATTGGGGTGAGGTGCAACAATGAGTGTTTGAGACATTGAAGGAAATAATTACTTATGCACAAATTCTGCATTTTCCTTCTTGGGACAAACTGTTTCATGTACATGTTGATGCCTCTGGCATAGTCATTAGAGTAGTGTTGGCCCAACCTAGAGAGGGTATTTTTGATCATCTTATTTTCTTTGCAAACATGAAATTGACTCCAGTTGAACATAATTATACAACTACATAGAGTAAAGCATTGTCCATGATTTACATGCTACACAAGTTTAGAAAATACTTGATGGCAAATCCATTTATATTTTATACAGATCACATGGTGCTTAAGTATCTAGTCAACAAGTTTTTCTTACAGGGGTGCATATGCAGGTGGATACTATTTTTTCAAGAATTCAACTTTATAGTGGTGGTAAAGCTATGAAAGAGTAATTCAGGACTAGATCATTTATCTAGGATTAACTCAGGTGAGGATGCACAAATCATTGAGGATATAATGTCAGATGCACAACTATTTAGATTAAAATACGTGCCCTCTAACTTGGAATATATTGTGTTATTTTTTGTAAATTGGTGTGGCACCTGAAGGGATGAAAGCCTTAGAGAAGAAATAACTTGCCATACGTGTCATGCCTTACATGTTAATTGGTTTAGATTTATATAAATTAGGTTATGATGAGGTTTTATGTCAGTGCGTACTTTAGCATGAGTGTAATGCTATTATTGAAGAATCTCATGTTGGGATTGCAGGTGGTTGTTATGTAATAAATGCTATCATGTGCAAGATTTTGTTAGTAAGCCTTTTGTGGGAAACAATTTATAAGGATTGTATAGCATATTGAAAGACCCGTGATCATTGTTAGTGCCTTGAAAATCCTAGGAACAAGGATGAAATGAATTTGAGGCCTATTGCAAGTGCATAACCTTTTCAAAAATGGGCAATTGAATTTTTGGGTCCTATTTCCCCACCTGCGTGAAGGATTAGATCATGCTATATTATAACATGCACAAATTATCTGACAAGGTAGGAAGAAGAAACACCTATAAAAGATTAAATGGTACATATGTCTATTGAGTTTTACAAGTGATAGGGGAACTCATTTCCTTAATGAGACTATCAGGGTATTATTGGTAGAATTTATGGTGACACACCATAAAACAACCCCTTATCACGCACAAACCAATGGGACTGTTGAGGCTTTCAACAAGATATTGGGACATACATTGAAACATATTTGTCATGTTGGAAGGAAGGAATGGGATGATAAAGTCTTTGTTGTACTTTGGGCATACATGACAACTTATAAAAGATTGAAAAAATCCACACCATTTCAGCTGGTGTTTGACACAAAGGTTATTTTTCTTGCAGAATTGATGTTACCATCTCTATGTATTGCACGTGCAGGAGGCCTTGATGAAGAGAAAGAACTTGACGAACGCAATGATAAAATAATATAGTTGTATGCATCACTCAGCCTAGGCTGAGCACTCACCTGAAGCGTGCAAAGGTACCAGGCCCCTCTTTAGGGTTGCTTGTGTAGGATGTTAGCAAGATGAAGAGTTGATGCATTCAGATTCATAAATAGTATAACATTCTACAGAGCATATTCCAGATCTAAATCTAAAGAGTAATGGATTCAAACAATAGCCATAATGAATTCAACCATGCAAGATCTAGTTATAATCATGTTTAACACCTTGAATCAGTCAATACACTCCATTATATTAAACACAGTAAATACACAGAAGCTTCTTACAATAAGTAGTACCATAAGTTCATGTGCGCATCAGATCTGGTAGCATAACTTCACAATAGCTCATATTCAGTCCTCTCTATACTACATAGATCACTACATATTTATAAGGGTGGGGACTTTCCCTTCACCACTTACATAATTCCCAAAATAGGTCGCATGCTGAAAATAGCCATGTGCCTTTACAATAATAGACACACATGCAAGTGCGCTAATAATAGATCTCTTCTGGTTAACTGGTAGTAATAATTCTATTATTAACTCAAACCCATGCAAAGTGCTTAGTAGATGCTCTTCCAAAAATAGCCTATGCATGTCACACAAGTCTTTATCCGGTTTGTGTGCTCTGCACGCTATCTCCAAAAATAGCATGTAATCCTGAAAATGGCTAAGTCCCAAATCTGTCCTTGTCTTTCACACACATTTCCTTTCCTATTCTTCTGTGCCTTTGAACGTGCCCTATTCCCATGCACGAACCTTCTGTGTGCCTTCTGCTAAGTATCATACTTTGTCTGCTCAACATTACCCCACACAAAACTGCATTGCCGCCCTGACAATGGTTGCCTCTTGATACTTTTAAAGAATAAAGAATGGGAATGAAAGGAAATTAAAGAATCATTGTACAAAGAATGAACTTTCACCCTGCAACATCCTCTGTTTCAACTGGAAGAATTAACTCTAGATATTCTTCTTTGATTTCAGCCTCTAAAGCTTGTCAATCACTTAGCGCAACTTCTACCTTTTCTGGAATATCTGATGCAATAGAGTCTAACTCTTCTTGCACAATCTCTTCCTTCTCATTCTGTAATACATAACAATGTTGGACATTGCAGTCACCCTTCCTTCCAGAAGATCCATCTTCTGGGCTATAAGTTTTCCAATTTCATCCAGCCTATCTTTATGGGGGTCTTGGGCTGTTGCAAGGGCCTCACACTTTTGCTTTACTAGTGCCAATCTCTGCATGCCCCAAAGTCTCATCCTTCATGGCCTTCAGGACTTCATTGTCTTCTACTATGGTCCTGATCCTTATTACTACCTCTGGAGCTGCACATATATTCAATGTCTGGTCTACTTTCTTCAGCTCCTCCTGCAAGGTTTGGAGTAATGCTTCATAAGATGAAATATTTCTAACCACTGAAGCCCTTTCTCTCTCTACTTCCTTCTCAGGGTCCTTTGGCATTGGCATTCAAACCGGTCCATCCTCAAGCACCAAATCAACTAAGGTACACACATAATGCATAGCCGAAGGGAACTTTTTGGGTACCTTGGGCTCCAAGTGCGGTCTTGCTTGTAGGACATGATCATCAATCTCCTCTGCCATGCTGATGAGAACCCCATTCTTCTTTTTCTCTAGGTCCTTTTCTCCTTTCAGATGCATGTATTTCTGCATCTTTGGCTTTGATATCTTCTCTTAGCACTTAATAGTGGTAGCTTTATCCACATTCTTGCATGCCACCTCTGTAGATACCTTCACTAAGGCATTACTCACCTGTTCATCAGACATAACCATGGGTTTGATGGTTATATGTCTGTTCTGTGGTGCCTTTCTCATTCTTCTTGACACACAAGATTCTTCACATACATCAAAATCAGGCTCATCCATGTGAGTTTGCATGGACCATGACAATTGTTTCCTCACGTGCATGGTTACCATGTCAGGGTCCATCAACTCCCATCCATACAAGTCCTTGAGGCCCACTGTATTCTGAATCATGCGTGGAAAATTTTACTTGTGTCCTCTTCATAGCCCATGATTGGTGCAACATACTCCCCACTTTCCCTTTTTTTTCTTGGCCCCTTAGGAACTTGAGCGCCAAGGTTTGGAGTTGGATCCTCTATGTCCTGAGTAGTATCTTGCTCTGTTTCTCCTACTTCTTTACTCCTTCTTCATCCTTCATTTCTTCATCCTTGGGTTCTTCCACATCCTCTGGTGGTACAGGAGTTCCAGGCACACTCTCTGTAGACTCCTCCACCTCCTCATTCAGCTTCAACTTTCTCCTTCTTTTCTCAGTTGTCTCTTTCTATGGAGAGAGTCATGGTGATCTTCATACTGACTGTGGAGTTCCCATGCCTTGTGTTCTTGTTCTTCTGAACACTCTCTTGAAATGGTGCTCTCCTTGGACTACTTCCAAGTCCTCTTCTTCTTCTTGTTCCTATGGTGGGGTACTTGTGCACTCCATCTCCATTTTGTCTATAGGCTGCCTCTGGCCTCTATGTACCAAGCCACCACTATCTTCATGCCCTTCTTCCTCATCATCTACCTCTATAGGTTTTGTGGGATTTGGATCTGGTACATTCTCCATTGTATGCTTACCCTTAGGTGGCCTTGGGAGCACAAACTCATTCTCCACATATTTTTATTCTCCAACTTGGGCTTAAGTTGAAGGTATACAAGCACTGCTCCAGTGTCCCCAATTTCCAAGCTTACAGGCTTCATGTTTATAACATCTGAGATAAGTCTTTCAATATAGGCATCCTTTCCTGGGTATACATATGTCTTCCTCAGCATGTGGTAGTCACAGTCTACCTTGTCTGCAACAAAATTCAGGTGGTGCGCATCAGTAAAATGGTGGACTGATGCCTAGAAGTAGCACACTGTGAAGGCATACAAAAATTTGCACCATGGGCTCCAAGTCCCATCCTTCATAGAAAATCACATGATGCAGAAGTGCTGGTACACCGTGAATTGTACTACCTTTCCCACCACTGATGGTAACTCCTTAGGAATGTGCCACTCCTCTTCAAATGCCATGCGGAGCCTATCATACCACATCTCTGCCCTCTATTTGAATGGCCCACTCATTGACCCTTCACATAAATATTTTTCGAACCTTTGTGCAAGGGATTTTTTCTCCATGGGATACTCCCAAATCTTGTCCTTTGGCTCATCGTGCACTCCAATCTCCATAAATACTAAAGAAATAAAAATAGTGCCAAAATTGATTTTGTCACCTGTGTGCACTTCCTTGATAATGTTCTCTGCAATGTAGCCTACTATGTTGTAGATCACTCCCTGTGACATTCTCCTTGCGATATGTAGCCACATTGTATTCACTTGCGACCACCTCTCTTGGTCATTCAACTTTGTTACCAGATGTGCAGCTGCCTGAACCACTGGTTACTTCTTTAATTTTTCAATATCCATCCCGCACGGACCCTTTGTATATCCTAACTCCTTATGTGTTTCCAAGATTATTGCTTTATCTGTTAGATCACTGGAAAGGTCTACCCCTGTGCCCTTTAATCCTGTCAGTGTTGAGATCAGCACTGTTGTAATCCTTATCCTTCTTCCAGAAAAATAGAAGAAGTCCTCATGGACTCTACTCATTAGCCACTGGTAAAGAGGTTCATATTTTCCAAAGTATGGGAGCTCATACAACTGGTACACTCCTACTTGTTTTAAAATTTTCTCCCCGACATCATCATATACTGGCATATCCTCTGTTGTGCACTTGTTGGTCTTTGTACTCAACAACGCATCTAATTCTTTCTTATTATCAGAGGTGTGGTGGTTGTAATCACTCACCTTGCAGCTACGTATGTGGGAATCCCACTCTTTCCCAACTATCATGCCTTCTAGATACTGCATCTATGAGAAACTACTCTCAGGAGAAATTTCAACTTCTACCTCCACTTTCTTCTTTCCTTTGGCTCCTGCAGCAGGTGCTTTCTTTGGTGCCATCTGAAAATCTCACCTTTTTGTCCTCTGTGGTGCGTAAATGCATCTCCTTCTATCCTCTATAGAAGAAATTCCAAACCCTAGCTCGAATCCACATGCCCTAGTTGAAATCACATGCCCTAGCTCTTTCACAATGCTCTGCTTCACTCAAACCCTTCACAAATGGGGACGCAAGCTTCTTCTGCACACAAATCTTCTCTCCACATCTGGTTTCACACTCTCCACACCTCAATACTCTTTTCTCAGCTCGGTCACACTTAGCTCATTCCAATTCTTGTGATTACAATGGTAAAAATGAACTCACATCACATCCTTATATAGATTTTCAAAAATTTGGTGCATTTATTGCTCCTTCACCTACCAATGATTCTCTCATTAATTGACCATTTTCACAATTTCCACATGGTACATCTTCACACCTCAGCTATAACCTTCTAGCACACCTTCCTACCTTCTGGCTACAGAATTCTCTTCAGCACGCTTCCATGCACCTGAGTACCTCACCACTGTGCCTTCTCTTGGTAGTCTCCATGGCCACTGCTTACCTCACATTATATTGTTCCTTCGTTTATCTCCATCTATGGTCCTTATTTGGAAGCAATCTTCTTTTCCACCAACTCTCCAAACTTGAATAACACCTGTAGCAGTTTGTTCCTTTATGTGTACCCATTTTTCAATAACCACCCCACACAAATGGTATGTGTAGTCCTCTGCACATAAAAATACTGCAAATGGTAATTAGCTTCTGGTGCACGCAAATGTGCTTATTTCACAAAACACCAACTAAATTGACAAAGCATAGTGATGAAGAAGGAAATACATTAAAGGAATACATAATTGAAAACCTAATCTAAATGGCAACACTACCTTATTACAAACACCAAGAAGACTTATTTATAGTAGGGCTTCAGCCTACTCCCATTGAAGTAACTGGGTAACCATATTCCATCAAGCGCCTCTAACTGACAAGCTCCTATTTCAAGTATGTAAGTGATAACATATGGTCCTAACCAATGTACTTTAAGTTTTCTTGGATGGCGTAGAAACTTAGAATCGTAAAGAAGCACCAACCGTCCTATCTCAAGCTTTTTGTCCCTAATGTGCCTGTCATGCCATGCTTTCTGCCTGGATTTTTCTTGCTTCTGACTCCAGCGTGCTATTGCTCATCACTCATCCAGCTTAATCAACTTTTCAATTCATTCTTCTAATGCTTTTTCATCAGCTAGACCTCCAGCATGCACAATACGCAAAGAAGGTAACATGAATTCCATAGGAAGAACTACTTCTGTGCCAAACACCAATTGAAAGGGTGTGGCCTTGTTTAACCACTTGTATGTTGTTCTATACGCCCAAAGCATGGTAGAAACTTTATCATCCCAATATTTTCTTCCAACATCACAATTTTTTGTCAATGTCTGGCTCAAAATCTTGTTGAAAGCCTCAGCAGTCCCATTTTCCTGAGGATGATATGGTGTAGTCTTATGGTGTGCAATCATGAACTCATCCAATAATATCCTGATTGTCTCATTCAAAAAATGTGTGCCCCTATCACTTGTTAAACTCAATGGGCATCCATACCTTGTAATAATATTTTCCCATAGAAACCTGGCTATTTGTAGTTGATGTACAATCCTTTGTAGGTGTTGCTTCTACCCACCTTGTCAGATAATCTGTGCAAGTGATGATATAGCACGATCCAGTCCTACGCGTGGCTGGTGAAATAGGACCCACAAAATCTATAGCCCATTTCTCAAATGGTTCTGCACTAGGAATAGGTCTTAAAGGAATTTCATCTCTTTGTCCTGGTTTTCCAAGGCACTGACAGTGATCACAGGCCTTGCAATATGCCTTACAATCCTTATACAGGGTCTCCCACCATAATCCAGTGAGTAGAATCTTGTGCGCAGTGGCATCACCTACATAGTGCCCACCTGCAATACCACCATGAGCCTCTTCCATGATATGTGTGCTCATGTTCCAGTACACATCAACGCAATACTTCATCTCAGCCTAACTTGTACAGGTCACCGCTAATCAACATAAATGGTGCCACGTGAATGGCAAGTTGTTTCTTCTCTAAGGATTTCATTCCTTCTGGCACCATACCTGTACGTAGAAAGACAACAATGTCCTCTAATTCTGATGGCACATGTTGTAACTGGTATAACTGTGCATCGGGCATGGTATCTTCAATTGCATGTGTCTTCTCCTGACTGTATTCTGATAAATGGTCTGGTCCAGAATTACTTTTCCCTGGTTTTACCACAACTGTAAAATCAAATTCTTGGAATAAGAGTACCCATCAGCATATGCCCCTGTAAAATGGGTTTGTTTACCAAATACTTCAATGCCATGTGATCAGTATAGAATACAAATGGTGTTGCTAGCAGGTACTGTCTGAATTTATGTAGCACATAGATCATTGACAAAGCTTCACACTCTATGTAGTTGTATAATTCTACTCTGCATGAGTCAAATTTCTACTAGAAAAATAGATAGGATGATCTATAATACCTTCTCCAGGCTGAGCCAACACCGCGCCAATGGCCATGCCAGAAGCATCCACATGTACATGAAATGGTTGGTCCCATGAGGGAAAGCATAGAATAGGTGTTGTAGTAAGTTTCTCCTTCAATGTCTCGAATGCATGCTACTTGTGGTTCCCCCAGTAGAATGTCCCTTTTCCTTTTAGTAACTCCTCCAAGGGTGTGAAACCTTAGCATACCCTTTAATAAATTTTCTATAATACCCAGTGTGACCTAAGAATCCACACACCTCACTTTGACTGGTAGGCTCTTCCAGGCCGATAATGACTACAACCTTAGCTGGATCAACCAACAAACCTTCCTTGCAGATGATGTTCCCTAACAATGTGCCAAATGGTGTAGCAAATACACATTTCTTGATGTTCAAAGAGATGCTTAACTATCGACATCTTTCAAACATTAAGCGTAAATTGTCACAATGATCCTTAACAAGTCCATACACCATCCAGTCATCTAAATAAACCTGTAAGAAGTTGTGAATAAAATCCTTGAACGCTTGGACAACTATGCACGAGAATACAGCAGGTGCATTTTTCAGACCAAAAGGCATCACAGTATAGGAAAAACTTCCCCATTCAGTGGTAAAAGTAGTCTTTTCCTGATCCTCCTGTGCAATCCTAACCTGATGATACCCAGAGAATCCATCTGTAAAGGAATAGATCTCATGCCCTACAACACCTTCTAATATTTCCTCTATGAATGGTGTAGGGAAAGGGATCAGTCACACATGCAACATTCAACTCCCTGTAGTCCACACAGATCCTAATACAACCATATTTCTTTATACTGATCACCATTGGGCTAACCCATTCTGATTCGTCTAGGGGCTTGATGATTCCAGACTTCAACATTTTGTCAATTTCTTCCTTGACCTTTTCACAAGTTGGGGTTCATCCTATAGGGTCACTTCCTAACCGGGTGCGTACCTTCCTTAAGCTTTATCTTCATTTCTCCTAATGATTCATGCACACCTTTTAGTTCATGGTATCCCCTAGGAAATAAGTCCTGATAATCTCGTAGTAACTCAATGATTTTTTCCACTTCAGAGTCAGACCAATAATCCCCAATTATGGCCTCCTTAGGCTCAACATCCGATCCAATATTCACTTTCTTTGTTTTCATAGGTTCATGATAGGCGCATGTGGTCTTATCTGCACTGTCCAAAACCTCACGCCTACCTGTTGAATGATCTACATCCATATTTTCTACTTCTTCATCATCCACTAAGTAGACCATCTTTCCTTTTTCTTTCTCAAGGAAAGCATGCTTAAGTAGTGTGGCATCTGTCTCTGTTTCTTCAGCAAAATGCACTCCTGAGTCATTTCCATCAAATAACTCCTGAATGAGTTCTTCCACCTTTGCACTGTCTCCCATAGTTAACCACTTTATAACCCTTAATGCCTCTTCTACTGGAGGTTTAGTAGAGAAGTAGTCAAAAGTCTGGATCATTCCTGCAATCAAATCCTACCAATTTCCAGTCTCTCTATGGAGTTCCACATATACATACCAAGCACACGCGCAACCTTGTAAAGTGGAATAAAATTTGTGCACCCAGAGTGAAGGTGGTAAAGCTTCCTGCCCCTCTGTCTAGAGTCTCTCACACTACTGAACGTGGTGTTGAACAGGTTGATTACCATGATAAGTGCAGATTTGAGTAGGTGCATTGCTCCTAGAAAACTGAGTAGAAAGAGAATCCTGATTTCATTCCATCCTACAAGATTATCCCTGTGAACCACCCACCAGCACGTTGTTGTCCCACACAGGGTATATGCTAGCATATTCCATCTCTCCAACTGGTCTATCCACTGTTCCTCCATGGCACACAAAAATACCATAGGATCTCCTTCTCTAGTGTATCAAGGTACCAAGTTGTTACCTATTCTCTTGATACAATGAGGTCTACTATTCCACGCAAATGTGCTTCTTACTTCACGCCCTACCAACTCATAAGTACCATGAGCCCAATTATCACAAGCAATACTTGTAGTATCACTAATAGACTATGCATCTTCCCACTGAAGGATTCCTTCTTTAGATGGCTCGAGCACTTCTGGGTCCCAGATGGCACATACATAAATCCTATTCAGATCTTCCTCACTCAAAGGCTCAACATAGGGCATATATTTTCCATCTATTAAAGGGATAATAACCCTTTCCTCCTTGTTCTCAAAACTGATATATCCCTTGTTGAACCAAAGATCAACATTATTTACATAACACCAAGGGTGCCCAAGTAGAGCTGGGAAGTTGTCTGCTTCTGCAAGTGCCAAAACCTCAAAGTCCCCTGTGAACTTGGCCCCTTGTATAGTAATGGATGCATCTTTTAAAACTCCAATAGGGGTGGCCTTGGTTCGATTAGCCATAAACAACACATTAGAAGATGGTTGTAATGGGGGTCTCCCCATCTGTACCCATGCATCTAAAGTAAGTACATTGACTTCCGCACCTGTATCAATCAATATATTACTCAAAATCCATCCATCCACAACAACATTCAGAGTGATTTCCTTGTCATAGTCTAAGCTATGGGGGGAAATATTTGCATGCAGGATCTGTCATCCAGTCTCAATACTTGCACATGAGTGTTTCCCTTTAGCCAATTCCCTAACAATGGAATGATATTCTCCTGGTGCAACATTTTACACACCTCCTTCAAGTCATCAATATCAGATTGGACCATCTCTGCTGCTTTCTTTTGCTCCATCTTCCGTGATTTCTCCTTTAAACATTGTATTTCACCCTGAAGATTTCTGAGTACCTCCATGGTTTCCTGATAAACCTCCTTCTGATGGACAGGATCTGGGTACCATGCATGTAGAACCTCCTCCTTAGTGATGGTAGGTTTCTGCTACAACGCTTCTTTGGCGCGTGCTGCTTCAGCAGGTAGTGATCTTTATAGGAAATACCTCAGATTCTGGTTCCAACTTGGGCATCCACTGATTTTCCACAACGCGTTGTATCCTAACCATCCCTGCACCTTTGTTTTCTTGTTTATGTTGCTTACTAAGATGCTCATATAGGTCTGGGAATTCCTCATAACTATGATTCTTTCCACAAAAAGAACATGTAATATTCTGAGGACATTCACACCTGTAGTGGTTAGGAGATCCACATGTATAACATGTTCCGTGAGGGAACTCACCTCATCCACCACCACGGCCTTGGCCTCCAAATCCACCATGGTATCCTCGACCTCTGCCATGACCTCCTTCAAAATGTCCTTCATTCTGATCATAACACGCTTGATTTTGATCCTGATCCTGATGCTCACCCTTACCCTTAGAGTTATCTGATACTCCCATCTATCATACACCAATATCTATAGCATCATGGATCTGACCAATCAGCTGACAGTCTTCTGTATCATGAGTCATGGACCTAAAATTTTACAATAGCAAGAGACATTCTTCCTTATTGCACATTGCAATAATGGGCAGTGGCTAGCATCATGGTTCAAATGACATATCTCACAGTCTAGCAGTAGTGAACACATAGATCTGTGGGGACAACTATCCTTGGTGTGACCTTCCACTTCACAATCTGTACACCAAATCCCCATGCGCGTCTCATGTGCTGAATTTTCCGATAGTTTCTATAACTGCTTCACCATAGCTGCAATCTGTGCTTCCAAAAATGGGCTCACCCCAGTGTCTATGCTCCCAACTGCCTCAGCGTGTAAAGCTAATTCAAGTGCTTCACGTGGATCAGTGTATGTCTTATGTGACAAATCCCTTCTAAAAGGTGTGATCAGACCTCCAACGAACCATTGTGCATGCTGGCTTGCGTGAATATCATAAGAAAGCTTAGATAAAAGCATTTTGAAATGGGCATCATACTCCTTGACACTCTCAGTAGTGCCTTGCTTAATATCCTTGAGCATGCTTATACTCTTCTGCTCAACTCAGGGATGTGAAACTCTTTAAGGAAATCATCTTTTAATACTACATAGTCTACGTAAGTCGGACCGGGGTCAAAATTTTTGTACCAGATATGTGTGTGTCCTTGTAACGTAGTGGAAAATTGACTTTCCTTGCACTCAGAAGTCATGATCCCTTTTGCATGCCATAATATTTCACACATGTGCACATGTTCAAAAACATCTTCTATGCCCCTATATTCTGGCAGATGAAGAGACATCTCCATGTAAATATTCTGGGGTTGGTGCAGACCTTGCCCACCTGATCCAGAACCTCCTATGTTTCCTCTACCTCCAGAACCACCAGATCCACTAGAACTAGAACCACCTATACCTCCTGATCCTCCACCTGTAGCCAGAAGTGGACCAGAAGATGTACTTCCCTGTGTCCCAATAGTAGTACTGAACTGAACCCCTACAGTCTGTGAAGTGTTACCACTCCTAGAAGTGAGTCCAAAATTCTGTGCGCTTGAATTCTGTGTAGATGATGCACCTAGAAAGGTACCGCCCAAACAACAAATGAAGACATTTTCCCTGCCATCGATGTACTTGCTATGTGACTTACTCCTACTCTCCCACTGCCTAAATTAGCTTGCTGACTACTTATCGTACTAGATGCTGGAAAACCAAGTGCAAGGGCTAGGTTGTCCAGGTAGATTCAGATGCGCACCCACAGGCCCAGGTCATCTCTACTGGCATGCTTCCATGTGAGGCTGAGGGGGGTTCCATATCATGCTTTCCAAAATGGGGGAGTTTCTTGATGCTCTAGCTCCATGCCTTCTGTGTGAGCTCCAAATCCTTCACAATCCATCTCTCTCCTCAATGCCATTCACTCTGCAACATCCCACTACTTCTCTATCTCCCTCTCACACACCTCATTATACTTAAGCCACCTTTCTTCTCTCTTCCTTTCTACCACTAGGTCTGTCATCTTTCACCAAACCTATTCCTTCCCCCATGCGTGGTGGGGTTTAGTTAGCCATATTCTTTTTTTCCAAGTTCAGGGTCACCATCAAGATTTTGATCACCAGTGGAATGCCTTGCAAGTAAGTTCCCCTGGGATATCATAAAAAATGGAATTCTACTACCTCTGGGAAAGAATAAGTGGAAATTGAGTACTCCAGAATATAACTGTTCAGAACACCATGAAACCAAGTATCCACAATGCGTGTCCAAATCAGATCAGCATCATAAAGGGCCTGAAATTCTTCCTGCATCCAGACAAGGGCGTGATACCTCCAATCCCTTTTAGACACATAAGCAACCAGCCACTCATACAGTTCTATCAAAAAAATAGTGAAGAAGCTCTCATACAAACTCTCATACAGATTTTGTTCCACCCATGCACGTGCGTTAAACTCAGATCCGGTGTTGAACCTCCATGCATACTCTTCTTCTAGATCTTGTATCCACTCCTCAACACTTGCTAGGGTCAACCAGTATGTCTTCATCGCAAACCATCCTGAAAACAACTGAAAAAGAGGTCCCGACAATGGAACCAATGATGTAGCCTAGAATTTACTAGAAATAACCCAGGCATGCTAGCACATCACTCAGCCTAGACTGAGCACTCACCCAAAGTACACAAAGGTACCAGGCCCCTCTTTAGGGTTTCTTGTGCAGGATGTTAGCAATATGAAGAGTTGATGCATTAAGATCCATAAATAGTATAACATTCTACAGAGCATATTCCAGATCTAGATCTAAGAGTAATGGATTCAAATAATAGCCATAATGAATTCAACCATGCAAGATCTAGTTATAATCATGTTTAACACCTTGAATCAGTCAATACACTCCATTATATTAAACACAATAAATACACAGAAGCTTCTTACAATAAGTAGTACCATAAGTTCATGCGCACATCAGATCTGGCAGCATAACTTCACAATAGCTCATATTCAGTCCTCTCTATACTACGTAGATCACTACATATTTATAAGGGTGGGGACTTTCCCTTCACCACTTACATAATTCCCAAAATAGGTCACATGCTAAAAATAGCCATGCACATTTACAATAATAGACACACATGCAAGTGCGCTAATAATAGATCTCTTCTGGTTAACTGGCAGTAATAATTCTATTATTAACTCAAACCCATGCAAAGCACTTAATAGATGCTCTTCCAAAAATGGCCCTTACATGTCGTGCAAGTCTTTATCCAGTTTGTGTGCTCTGCACGCTATCTCCAAAAATAACCTGTAATCCTGAAATGAAGGCATGTGTAAGGGATTCTGTAGGCGAGAAGTAGTTAGCATGCCAAAATGTTATGACTGATGTGTGGAAAAACTCAATGTAAAGATAGGAATGAAAAATAATTTACTGCTGAGTATGGTGGTAGATGGAGAGCAATAAATGTGGAGAAATTTGTAAAATTTATAAAAGGTGGGCTTGCGATATCATTGTTACCTTACATTGTGAAGTGTTGGAGTGAGTTGAAGAGCGATATGAAGAGCGAGTTGCATGGGAAATTAGGTAAGAGAGATAATATAGATATCAAACTTGAGATATTTGTGCACGAAATTAGTTAGTGCTCCATCAGAGAGGGTGTTTAAGCGAAGAAAAGGTGTACGAGGAAGCAAATATGTGAGTTAGGGTTTGGGGAGAAGCTAGGGCACGTAAGTTTTAAGTTGCAAAGCTTGAATCTAGTACAAGAACACATTTTTTATCATAATGGCACAAAAATGAGCACCTAGACAAGCCACAAGGGGTAAGAAGAAAAAGGAAGTGGGAGTAGAGATGGAAGATACCCTCGAAAGAAGATTTTCAAAAATGTGGTACCTAGAAGGTGTCACAATGGGATTGGATTGGGAGTCGTATATTAGACAGAGTAAAGTGAGTGAATAAAATAATCATACGAAGGATAACAAGGATGAATTAGAAAAACTATTGGTTGTAAAAACATATTTGCGGATAGAGAATGACATGGCCATTTATGACGATGTAGGAGAGAAATTAGTGGAAAATGTTAGAGTGATGTAGCTTTATGATCTGTCGTATTTTGGAAAACCAGAGAAGTTATGTCAATGGTTGATGTCCCGAGTCCACGAGGACTTATTCTATTTTGCAAGGCGATGAATGCGACTTACTGTACCCTTTATTGGAAGGTTGATAGGATTAAGGAGCTCGGGCACTAAGAATGGCAGTGACCTCAAGGATGACAAGGCTTTAGAAGCCACCTCTGCTGCACTAGCTTATGTGAAGGGAGGGTGCACAATGGATATTGTCAAGTTAAGAAAGTACCATGTGATTCAGGAAACCCCACACCTCCTCACTAAGCTAAATAACCCAGTAATGTTGCATCCAGGTAAATAAATGATGGATCAGTGTTGTTAAGAAAATGACAGAGGGAGTGGTATACAACTTGTCTTTCTTCGTTGCCAAGACTATTATGAAGGAAGCACACCATGGGGACAAGATAAGTTTTGGCACTATCTTATTGTCCATTGTGTTTGTTGAAATTGGGGTGCTTGATGGGACAAAGGACAATATTTGGCAATTTCTTGAAGAGAAAAATTCCCTTGCAGATAGATTTTAAAAGTACACATGTGATGGATCCACGAGTGGACCCTACAAGAAAAGACTGGAACTCTGTTATGAGGGCTTATGTGGAGATTTTGAATATGAATGGAGAATACCCAAGGACCTTCCTTTGGTATTAGAGAAGCAGGCCCAGTTCGTTGTTTACCAACACTTTTGTATAGGTAGATTTGGAATGAAAGATAGAAAGTGGAGCCCTTGGTGCAAGCTTCCATATGCCTTCACCGCGCGTTACTTCCAGGACTCAGTGCACGGGTTTTCAAACACGTGTAGATTTAGTTTTAATGCAAACAAGTAGATTGTGATTATCATACACTCCAGAAGACATACGTCTACTCAGGTAAGTCTGCTTATATAGAGAAGATGATTTCAAATGATATCAGTATCAATTCAATAATCTTAGAAATTGGGAATTTTGGTATGGCTAAGGTATACATCTACCTTAAATACAATTTAGAAAAAGGTAAATATATTGAGAATGAGTTTAGGCTTCCTGAATTGCCCAAGGGAAAGCATATTGTGGGAACATTGCAGGATGAAGAGCCCAATCTACCCCATGTAGAAGAAGAAGAGGAGGAAGAACTGAAGGAAGATGGTGGTGGCCTAGATCATGGCTTAAGGAGGTAGCCAACTGTAGGAGAGAAGTGAGCATGCATGGAAATGCCTCCAAGATAAGAAGAAGGTGAAGAAGTGGGAATGGAAGAAGGCGTTGTGAAGGTAGATAAAGGAGAGGGTGCTAAAGAACAACAATTCAGGAGGGTGCTAAGAAGGAAAAGACAAAAAGGCAAAGACACAAGGACCTCACAACCACCTAAGAGATCACCCAAGAACTCCCTATTGAAGACAGAACTAGAGAAGAAGAGGCAAAAATATATGTCCTCTAAGGATAGCAAGGGTGAGAAATCAGATGACAATGCACATATCATTATGAAGACTCTTGTTATTACTGTGGACGCAAAGGAACATCTGTTAGGAAATTAATGTTCACTTGATGATTGTGATTTACCGTATGGTAAATTATAAGTTTGGTATTTACCTAAAGGTAAATAGTATTATGTTATTTGACTAATTGTATGGTTAATTTGGTAAATATTGTTAATATTATATTGTTACAAATAACAATATAATATCTCATATAGTTTGTTATTATATTGTACGTGAGTATAGTTGTTGAAATAACTCATGAATATAAGATATTAGGAGATATTGTAGGATGGAGTGGTCTTAAGAGATTCCTTAATAATAGGAATTCCTCTCCTACATATATGTAATGGGGTTCGAAGGATAAATAGATTATTAAGAATTGTGTTTTAATTCTCCAACTCTGCCCAAATTTTAGATTTGATATCAGAGCAAGGTGTAATTTTGAGATGGAGGTATAAAATGGCTAAGGGCATTGCCATATCCGGTATTGATGCCCGGACTGCATGCATTATATATGAATTGGATGAATTATATGAGGAGGATAAATATAACTAACATTGTTTGAGAGTTGTCTATTTAGATAAGTGATCAATTCGTGACCTGATGTTTCAATGCGTCTATCTGGTCAATACGGTTCTGTAAATTACATTTGATCTCAATGCATGGGAAGTGAATCACTAGATATTTGGTTCCTGTCAAACCTAGTTTCATTTTACAGTCTGCGTTGACTTCACATTTTTTGCATTCGAACGACCTTTCAACATTTTTCTTTGTGTCACGCTCACCATTATAGTTCATCAGCCATCCTCTTACAATCAAACCTGGATAATTTTATGCTTCCGCATATCATAATTTTGCATGTATCCAAAAATACCAGCTGAGATTGGATTGCACCTAGCCAACCACAAAAAAAAAGATTTTCTTCATGCAAATACAACATTGTCTGATCCATTTATGTTAGATTCTATTTTTAGACAACGGTGATTGAGTTTGGAAGGGATTGGCCTTGCCAAGTTATTGACTTCAATTTCATATTCTTGTGCATCAAAAACTATGTATTTGCCACATTGATCCGAGAATTTGTAGTTGTCAGCTTCTTCTTGCAACATTTTCTAAGTGGAGAAGCCTACTCATAATGTCAACATATCAATCTTGTTATAACTTCTAGGTTTGTGTATTTCTTGTCATTGAATAGTGAAAATGTAGAATATATGTTTTTTGAGAACAATTCCCTCAACACTCATGTACAACAGTTACGCATTGAGTTGAGAACCGTGCCTGTCTTTGGGGGATGAATTATATCCTCCATTCATGTTTGGTGTTATTGGTTTGTCGACCTGAGTTTGGTCATTTTGAGTCTAAATTGCATGAAGATTCTTTGGCATCCACAAACCTCCATTGACCACTAGTCTGTCCGATGTCACCCTTGACATTGTATTGTTTTGTTAGCATTGTCTATATTTTTTCATGGATCATTGAAATAGCTTATCCACGTCTTATAGTTTATAGTATTAAGTTAAATAGTGTGCATTTGTATTGAATAGGTCAACATATCAATATGAAATTGTTGTCAAGTGTCATTGTCAACTTTGTGAGTTGTCGTCAAGTTAGTCTCTGTCTTATCTTTAGTTGTATTCCTTTTAGGATTAGTTTAAGTCATTATAGTCATGTGTGACAAGTTTAAGTTTTGTGGCATCATTAAATTATTTGAAATTATATCCCTATGGATATATTAAAGTGTCATGTTTTAAAATAGTTTTTAGTTTTTTAAGTATATCTAGTCATAGTTTGTTACTGTTCATCGATTCTTGTCAAAAATAATATGTAAAGTTGTTACATTTTGTCCAAAAAAATTCACATCGTTAGTGTGAAAAATTATTGAGTCTAAAATATCTTAGATGTCATTGTCAAAGTAAGTAGAGTAATTTTGGTTCCATTCATTATCAAGAGTCGAAAATTGTAAAAATAAAAAAAATTCCTCACTGACGCATTTTCAGTGTTACCCGATGTCTAATAAAATAATGTTTCACATTGTGGCAGAGGGAATAATAATCACAATGTGGAAACATTTGAGTTACATGATCTAAATCCATTTGAGTAAGCAACATGTCATTGGATAGAGGAAACAGGAAGGAGGTCAGATAATCGACCTCTCATCAGTCATCAACAATGGGGCCACACTTTTGGTATGATGACATTTGTTTCAGTTGCGTTGTTTGGATTTTGGTTTTTTAGTGTGGTGTGAAAAATAATAACATATGATGTAAATTCTTGTTCACTTGTGTGAATTCCTCAGGTAACCCCTTTTAGTAGAAACATTGTTCAATATTGATAAAATTGTATAGTAGCAATCATGATGTGAAGGTTTTTGGTAAACCAAGAAAACTAATTATATAAGGTTTTTGGTAAACCTGTAAAACCAATCGTGTAAGGTTTTTGGTGAACCTGTAAAACCAATTGTGATCAAGGTTATTGGTACACTTGCAAAAAAAATTGGGTAAGGTTGTTGGTAGAAGCTGGAAAAAACCATCAGTGGGGGAAGAAATGTGTGTTGGAACATGTGGGATTTTTGTGCATGCTCGATGTTGCACAATTGAGATGTTGGTCATGAGCACACAGAGGTGGTGTGCTGCAATCAAAGAATGAGATATGTTTTTGTACCATGTAAAACATTAAGGGCGGGGGGAATGTTAGGAAATTAAATGTTCACATAATGATTGTGATTTACCCTATGGTAAATTATAAGTTTAGTATTTACCGAAAGGTAAATAATATTCTGTTATTTTAGTAACTGTATGGTTAATATATTTTAGTAATTGTATGGTTAATACGGTAAATATTTTTAATATTATATTGTTAGAAATAACAATATAATATCTCATATAGTTTTCTATTATATTGTACTTCGTAGCATAGTTGTTGAACTAACTTCTCTAAACCCACAGGAGATTAGCAAGATATTGTAGGATTGAATCCTTCACCATGAGAGCTGCTATGAATAGATAGTAAACCCTCTCCTGGAAACTATATTAACCACTTGTAAATGAAAGGAGAAATAGATTATTAAGACTCTATGTTTTATATGATGTAATAGTAATGCCCAAATTGTAGCAACCACGAAGTGAAGAAGTCAAACATCAAATCCATCCTGGAATTAGACAGAATGCTGAGGTAAATCTGGCTGTGTGATGATACAGTTATCCTGTAAGTTTTTTTCTTTGCATTCTCTGTGTGTCCATCCGGTGAGTCCAAGGAATTGGTGAATACAGAGACAGAAATAGGACCAAGGTACTTCATGTTGGTGTGCATATTTCGAAAGGTAGGCACTCTGAGTTGTAGATACAAGTAGAAGATGTATGATAACACAAGTGAATAGAGCTTGGCTATATTGATTTATCCCACAGGATTGTTATTCACGCAATAGGTATCATAAGATACATGTTATCCAATTTCACCCCCCAGGGTTGAATTGATAACATACATTTTAAGATTCTCATCCCAGGAAAATTGATTAATCCAGGGCAAGTCATGTTCTAGGCCCTTCAGAAAAACTTCCCTGTCCAGGTCGAAAAGAAAAAGAAAGCTCTGAGAAAATGCGAGAGAGTTGCAGAAAATAAGCTTGGGCCAGAAAAATTTGTGAAAATCGGCTAAGCCCTTGTTCTAGAACAGTCAGAAAATTCGGGACACCAAGGCACGGATCGGCCAGAAAATCCTACAAGTGGCCCAAACAGCAAAGGGACAAGTGGGACAAGAGTGCAGTGAAGGACGCGAACTTGGCCGGTTCGGCTAGGAACGGGGAATTGTAGCACTAGGACAGTTGGAACAATTAAGGGGGCGCGTGGGACGCAGAAAGCCGGTTCAGCCGAAAGAGAAGAAAATTGACTAACAGTTTGGGACATTCGGGCCGTGAGTACGTGAACCGCCCGGATCGGCCGAAAAGGAGAAATTTTGCACCAAAAATTTGGGACATCTGGGCCGTAAAGGCGCGGATTGGCTGGATCGGGCGAACCAGAAGAATTTGCCCTGCGAAGCACTGGGACATTAGGGACAAATAGACGCGAACTGGTCGGTTCAGCCAAAACAAGAAACTTTAGCACAAGGAAAACTGGGACATTTGGGACAAAAAGACGCGGTGGATGCGAAAGAGCCGGCAGACCCACGGACCAACCAGGATCATGACACGTGTCACAAGGAAAAAGGTCCAAAAGGTCAAAGGGGCGAGTTTTCGAAGCACTGATCCCAAACCAATGAAATAGTGCCACGTGTCCAAGTTTAAGGGGCCCACAAGGAAAAAAGGAAATCCCGTGAAAAGGTGGAGAGAGGGAATTACTCAGCGAATCAGGGCCTGCCACGTGTCGTCCAGATGGCAGAGCGCGGGAAAAGAAATTTAAAAATCCTATTTTCGCCTGTTTTGTGCCCTAAATCTTCAGATCATCATATCTTTCGATCCAGAGCTCGGATTTGCACGTTCTTTATATCAACGGAAAGCTGTTGAAATTCTCTACATGATTCTGGGGTCAATCTTGCATTTTGGTGTAGTTTAGAGGGAGAAAATTAAGAAAACGTCTCTGACGCGTGTAATGCTTCAACAACCAACTTTAATGCAGCAGACAGCTCTTCGCTCCTGTTAGACAACCCGCCGTTTTGCCAGGATCCGCCGCTTGGATCATAATGAGATGATTTTAAATGCTACCAAGAAGTGGTTGGGGCAGATTCTGGATTTCCTCTCTCTTCCCCCTCATTTCTTCATATATATTGTAAAAAGGAGCTCCTTTTTAGAGGTCAGACATTTTTGTTTTGCATCCTCCCTTCTTCCCTGCTTGCAAGAGAATTTGTGGAGCTTTTCAAACCTCCCATATGGATTGTAATGCCAATTTTTGCCTCTTGGCCACTGCAATGTACTGTATCGACTCTTGAGCAATATATATATGTCTGTGATTGATTCTCAACCCTCTCATGTATTCATTGCCGTTATTTTGATCTCTTATTGCAGTTTGGTTACCTGTGCATGGTGTTTGTTTTGCATCTATGTGGTCTGTGTTTAATTTGCAAAACGAGTGTTAACATTCCTTTGGTGCATCACCTCTGTAGTTTAGGTTTTATTCTTTATGCATTTCTCTTACCCTGTCTCCTTGGCAAGTTAGATTAGGTTTTAGTAAACCTCTGCATTTTATTTGTGCATCTGAACAGAGGAATAGGAACCAGCCTTCTCTGGAGAATCTTTTCTCATTTTACAAGTCCCACACTTGGAGAAAGGATTCCATGTTGTGCAATCACACTGAGATGTCTGAACATCATCGCTAGTTGCCTGATCTGCATCCAGGGGTGTTGTGATTACACAACAACAATACTTTGGCCAACTTAGATGGGACAAAGCTTCATGGACCATGAAATTTGGTACTAGTTTTCATGAAATATTTTAAAAATTGCATGATGTATATAAATGATTTCAAATTTTGATGTAAAGGTGAGGATGAACTGGAAGATAAAAATGAAGAAGACATTTAGAGGATGTATAAATGGTAAATATTTACACCATTTTACTGATGAGAGGGGAAATGCTCCAAAAAATTCTTTCAACAGACATTGAGGTTTTGCATAGAAAATATTCATAAATCATATGTCTATATACCCTCGGGGTAGATAAGCATCAAGCTCTATCCTAAAAGAGAAGTTGTGGAACAGTATTGTACATGGGAGCATCAAAGAAGTCATAATTCAAGTTGAGGAAAAAAATTTGAAATTTCCTGCAGTTCAGAATGCTTGGATATTCGAAGTTCAAAATTGAGTTGCATTGGATAGATGAATAGCTTTCGGAATAGATACACAATCCTTTACATTATTGAATTATTTTGTTCATGGGTCCTTCAAATTAAGTTAATTGCACATGAAGTAGTGAAAAGTTTGGTGAAGGAATATTGTACAAAAGTCCAGCCTTGTAGAGGCATGTTATCAAAATCTGAATTCCGAAGAAATCAGAATTGGACACTTAAAATATGTGAAACATCGAGTTGCCAGGCATATAAGATAATTCGAACCATGTCTAATTCGAGAAAATGGGCTATTTTTCCACATACAGAATGAGTACCTTGGGCACCCAGGAGAGGCTGATTCAGTTACGCCATACCCAATAAGCACTACTGTGTCTACACCTCATGGTAGACCTTTTCTCATCAAGAGATACCTTAGGAATGATCAAGATGGTGCAACTACCACCGAATCCATTTTGTAATTTCAGGGAATGTCTCAGTTGCCCTTAATGCTAAATTTATCTCACAATTTTAAAGAATATCCCCTATTTTACAGGAGAAAAATATACTCCTATTGATCAACATCCAGGATACCTTGCTTATGCGATATCCCCTAAGGATAAATAAATGGATTTGATCTGGAATCATCTGGAGGCCCACACTTAAAGGAGTCCTTCACAATGAGTTTATTGCCTTTTTTGAGTCAGGAATAAGTGCTAATACATTTTGGAACCATAATCTTTGTTCAGCTCTTGATAGACAAATTCTTTATTCCTATAACCTTGTTGTTTATTTGGAGAGAACAAGGTCTTAAATGAGTAACCAATCAGGGGCTCTAACGACTATCATTCTAGTGTGAAGGGGTAATTTTCCAACATGAGACATATTGGACATTATTCCCTAACTGTCAGACCAAAGGAAGGGGCACATAAATTGATGTAAAGGTATACATAAGGCATGATAGGTATGATGAACTCATCAAGGAAAAGGGAAACATTGCTAAGGAAGTTAGCACATTTTTATAGCATCGAGTAAAAATGGAAGGAGTGTGGACAAGCTTGACCAAGAAAAAAAATTTTTTGTCCAGAGACTGGGAAATCACAAGGCTATTTTGGCATCAAGTGGGAATCAAGCTCCATGCTAATGTTCAAGCTAATAGGATCCAGATATTCAAAGTTAATTAATAGGAATATATTATTTAGGTCATGCTTACATGTTTCTTGATTACCTCTAAAAGTGAATGCTATGGATATTATTGAGCATGCAACCTATTTTGAGGATGCATAGGTGCAGTGAAGGCAAATTCCCCATACCCAGAATAGATACCACCATTGATGTGCTGTAAATCATATGTAAAATCTCGTATAATTGATTTGCAGGTATTTAGGTCTGTATGATCCAAATACTTATCAAGTTGCCTTGGTTCCATGAGCACGCATGACACTTGGAGTACACTTATGTATGTATTCAACTCTATGATTTATGAGGAATTAATACAATGGATCTTTGTGGATGCACTGAATACAAGTTGATGTTTCTTTAACCTTTGGTTTCCATGGTGAATTTGATCTTGATCATTGAAATATTTAGTTCCATGAAGTGATCAAGATACTTGTTATGCTTCAGACAGAGATTTTTTTGGCCAATTGGAGACGGAATGACTTCATGGATGTTAACTCCTTGACAAAGCCTTTTCAAGGCGTGGACTGTACCAACTTGCACACTTTGGGTGAAAGAAGAGAATTGCATATAAGATGTGCCAACACGTCTATCATCCAGTTGTTTCTCAACCCACTACAAATAAATGGGTCAGCAGACCACATAGTATCCATATTTGCATAAATTTAGCCTATCAGGTCCTGTTGCAGAACACATGCTCCCAGTTCATGTTCACATGAAAAGGTTGCCCAAGTTAGGGGCATAGCATTGGGAATCAGTTCACCCCTTCAACATCATTTGATCAAAGTTCACATAAGATTTAGACACATGTGATAATTACCATGAACAACATAGTCTATTACAGAAATGGATTAGAATCTACTTAGGTCCTTGGTCATATCACAAATGTATTTCAAACCAACTATAGAAAGTTCCACTAATGAAGTCCTAACCCTTCATGGGACCATGACATAGAAAAAATTTAAGATTTTTTCTCATGTTCATCATAGTTTTGGATGTAGTTTTGCACAACTGCATGATATTCAGAATAGTATCCAGTAATGCCGACATGATGCGGATCCTGTTTCTGATATATGAGCCATTGTATGAAAGGGGTATCAAAGATGGAATCAAAGTAAACAGTAAATTAAGGGATGTTAAGCCTACACTACATTCATGTCCTAATGGTTTATTGTCCTGCAAGATTGGAGAATAACACTAGACCTTTCTCCCCAACTCTTCTGACTATCATGTTTATCAAGAGATTCACTAAAAAATTGGTGGATATTTGGTGTGAGATCACCCAAAAAACTGGATTCTTGGACATGATATGGGGCCAAAAACAATCATTCAGAATCTATAGCCAATTTCCATATTGAGCCTCATGTACCATCCCTTTCAATCAAATGGCTCAGCCTTTGCATCATGTTTTTTGTTCACATTGATCTAGAAGCAGGTACTAAGGTCATAATTCCTTTTATACTTTGGATGAAATTTTTCACAAATAGTCATGAATTTGACTACTCTTTCAAGGATTATTTCTGCAAGGGCGTGTATCCTTAATAAACGAAGAAGAATTCAACCCTTCATTGACGTAATTCATGAACAAAGGGATTGAAAACAAAGTTTGGTTCAAATTATTCTTCAATGGTTCGAGAAGCAGACAAGGTGCTGGAGGTGGTCAATTCCTCTTTCGCTAGCAAGACATCAATGCTTATTCAGCTTTATCACTTCACAGTTTTTCTTGTTCAAACAACACCGCTGAATATGAGTTCATTCATCAATTCATTAGGCCAGGTTATCAAGGGGCATAAAGATCTTACTTTCTAATTTGGAGATTATCGAGCTATTCATTCAACAACATAAAGTTAGGGGACAACATGACAAAGACACTTGCTAAAAAGCACAAATACTAGGGTATGGTACATCATTGAGGATTTCGAATCACATACATTATTCATATGATTCCTAAGAGTGAAAAATAGTAATTAGACAAGATCGCATCAGTTGGAATAATTTCTTTCTTTGGTTGACAACATCTAAGGTTCTTGCACATCCTCACATATCCATTTGAATTTCACTTTTTTTATAGTTCTTGATAATGGACACCAGCTCACCCAGCTGTTTGAGAACCAGCAACCAGATACCCTCATTTCCTTGCAAGAAGAACCCGAATTCTCAGCTAGAATTAGGATACTAGAGCAGCTTTTATGCCTCAAGTAGTGCTTTTGCGAAAACAAGCTTCCTAAGGGTTTGGTAACTTTTATAAACTGTTAATTCAACCCTAAAAAAAGGGAATCATGTAAGGACAAAGGCTAACATACATCAAGAGACCAAGATTAAGAATCTAATTATCTGGTTGGGGAAGTCAAAACATTTCAAGATTGCATCAAATATATCCACTGAGCAGCTTAATCATTCAAGGAACAAAGGATTGCCAAGATTGGTGTCGAAACGCAGCACCCCTGGGACTCTGCAACACGATGGGTTGAAAGTCTCAGTGCGATTGCACAACATGGAGCTTTTCCCAAGTGTGGGACCTTGCGAAATCGGAAAAGCTCTCCGGATGAAGGCCGGCTCCTATTCCTCTGTTCAGATGCACCAATAAAACGCAGAGGTTTACCCAAAAACCTAATCTAACTACCAAGGAGACAGGGAGAGAGAAATGCATAAAAATAAACCTAAGCTAAGGAGGTGATGCACCGAGGAATGTTGAACACCCGTTTTGCAAAAATTAAACACAGACCACATAGATGCAATACAACACCATGCACAGATAGCCAAAATGCAATGAAAGATCAAAAAACAGCAATGAAATATGAGAGGGTTTAGAAATCAATCACAGACATACATATATTGCTCAAGAATCGATTCAATACATTGCAATGGCCAAGAGGCAAAAAACAACGTTACAGTCCATATGGGAGGTTTGGAAACTCCACGAATCTTCTTGTGAGCAGGAGAAAAGGGAGGGTGCAAAGCAAAAATGTCCCAACCTTGAGAAAAAGCCCTCCTTTACAATTTATAGAAGGGAAAGAGATGGAGAAGTGAGAAAATCGAGATTTGCCCAACCACCTCCAAGACTGCGCCTAACTCGTTTCTTCATGGCGGTAGGTAAGAACCTCAACCACCCAAAAAACTGGTGAACTGTCATATTTCCCGCGTCAGGTCCATTCCAGTCAGGTTCGGGACTCTCCTCTACATCCGCATCGGGCTTGGAGGACACCGCGGCATGTGTTTGATGTTCGTGCTTTCCCGAAACCCGCATCCGCCGCTATTACCAAATTTCCTTTGTTTTCGGGTTCGGAGGTGTGTAACTTGCATATGCATCGGGTTTGGGAGGTGGCGCAACATGTTTTCGCCCCATGCTTTTCTGACTTGTTTTCCCGACTCCAAGACCCGATTTCCCTTTGTGTCGGGTTTTGCGACCCTTCCGACATGTCCCGATTTTCCTTTGAGTCGGGTTTTCTGACCCCTCCGACATGTTCTTCACCATGTTCCACCCCGAAATCCAATTTGGAAATTTTCGTCCAAGCTTTTCCGCCCTCCGAAACCCGATTTCCTTTGACCGGGTTTTGGAGACCCCTGCGACATATTTCCTGATGTCGGGTTTTCCAACCCCCCGACATGTTTTTGACTTGCCTTGTTTCTCCGAACCCCCGATTCCCTTCGTTTATCTATATTTACCCGGGGGGGTAAATATATACAACAATTTGGCGACTCACGGGGTTACCTGCCTGCTAGGTAGAAGATCAATGGCCTTTTAGCAATCCATTGGGCATGGAGTCATAAGCAATAACCTGAAACCGATCTGATACCTGAACTCCTTCTCCGAGAACACGCTGAACTGTAGAAAACCAACCCAGGAGCAACAAAACCTGTGCCAAAGCACTTAGGGAAGCTGAAACCTAACTACAACAAGACACTGTGCACACGCACTTAGAGGAATTGAAATCTAGGCTAATATTTACAAGGGTAGAACTTTTCTCTTTTCAGTAGCAATGTTTAAGATAGATTCCGTTGACCGGAATCGGGAGTTCTTCTCCGTCCAATGTAGACAATTGGAAGGCATTGCTATTCTTACATCCCGTGACCATGTAGGGGCCACTCCAAATGGCATCAAATTTGGAATGCCTTCCCGGTTTTGCCCGATCTGCATCCCATTTCAGAACTAAGTCCCCTTCCAAAAAGGTCCTTGCTCTTGCTTTCTTATCAAACCATCTTTTCACTAAGGCCTGATCTTTCTCAATCGTTTGAACTGCATGCTCTCTAATTTCTTCCAATTCCATCAACTCTGCATACCTAGCCTCCATTGGTTCGAACTCAGCCAACTCCAATTGCTTCATGAACTCCAATGCAGGCAGTTCTAATGATATAGGCAATACTGCCTCTTTTCCATAGACCAACTTGTAAGGGGAATTGCCTGTAGACCTCTTTGGTGTTATCCTGTCAGCCCACAATGCTGATTTTAGCCTGGTATGCCATGTTCTTTGATTTTCATCCAGAGTCCTCCTGATGATTCTTAGCAAATTTTTGTTCGTGGACTCTGCCTGTCCATTACCCTGCGGGTAATAATTTGAAGAGGTGCTCAAATAGATTCCATTCTTGATAGCCCATTCTGTAATCCTGGAACCTATGAATGCCAATGCATTATCTGATATGATAGTGGCCGGCACACCGAACCTGGTCACTATTCCTTCATAAAACTCTAGTATATTAGACTCGTTGGCCTCTTTGAGCGCTACTGCTTCAGTCCACTTGGTGAAATAGTCCGTTGCCGTGAGAATCCACTTGTGGCCTTGGCTTGAGTTTGGGTTGATGACCCCGACGAAGTCCAATCCCCATTGCATAAATGGTTGGTCAACCAAAATTGGGTGCAATGGAAGTGTTGCTAGTCTTTCTTTGCCTGTGAAGAGTGCACATTTCTTGCACTTTCTTATCCATGTATAGCAGTCATTGAACACTGTGGGCCAATAATACCCTGCTTTCATTATCTTGAGAGCTGTTACTCGTGGGGCAAAATGTCCTCCAGAATCTCCATCGTGAAAATCTCGTAACACCCTCTCAATTTGACCTGTCCCAATGCACCTCAATAGAACTCCATTGATGTCCTTTTTGAACAAAACACCATCAACAAGCACATATGGAATGGCTTGTAATCTAAAGTATCTCCTCTTTGCTTTGCTCATTTCTGGAGGGCATAGGCCTGTCTGTAGGAAGTGTATCATATTCTGAGTCCAACAAGGAGTAGGCACATCATCATTTTCATGTTCTTGACCATCCTGTAGTACCAAGGTAGTCTCTTTTCATCACCTGCTTCAACCTGTTGACACGAGGCTAGCTGTTCACATAGTCCCTTTCCACGTACTAGCTTTGTGACCTTGATCTCGATGTCATATTCCATGACACGAGTGATCCATCCTGCACGCTTCTCATTCAGATCCTTGTTTAGAAGGAAGTCCTTAACTCCCGCATGAGAGACCAACAATTGGATCTTGTTGTTTGAGACTAGGTGCTTGAATTTCTTTAAACTCCTGATCACTGCAAGGACATGCTTTTCAATGAAAGAGTACCTAGTTTCATATTCCTCCAAGCCTTGACTGAAGAAAGCAACTGGTTGCTCTAATCCTCCTTTGTTCTGTTGTACCAGGATTGCAGAAATTGTGTCTCCACCACCGAAGGCATATAACATGAAATCTTTGGAGAAGTCTGGATTGACGAGAGTCGGAGCTTGAGATATAGCCTCTTTTATTGCCTCAAAACTTGCCTTGCCTTCAGATGTCCACTTAAATGCCATGCTCTTCTTTAACATCAGCGTTATTGGTTTTACGAGAGCTGCAAAGTTTGGAACAAACCTGCGGACAAAATTGATCCTTCCTAAGAAGCTTTGAAGAGCCTTCTTGTGACTTGGCAATGGCAAAGCTTGAATTGCTTCGACTCTCTCTGGGTCAATCGTCAACCCTTCCTTTGAAACAATATGGCCTAGAAGTTTTCCCTCGTGAGCCAAGAATATGCATTTTTTGGGATTCAATGATACCCCAAATCTTCTACACCTCTGAAATACCTGCCTTAGATGAAAGAGGTGATCCACTGCATTTTTTGAGAATACAGTGATGTCGTCAAGATATATTAGAACTATTTTATTGATCAACCCCTTAAATGCCATATCCATTGCCCTTTGGAAGGTGGCTCCAGCATTTGATAGCCCAAATGGCATCTTCTTGTAGGCATATGTCCCCCATTTGGTGGTGAAAGCCGTCTTGAATTGGTCATCTTCTTTCACCATCACCTGATTATACCCTGAGTAGCCATCTAGGAGAGAGAATCTCTCTGAACCGGATACTACTTGCAATATTTGTTCCATTGAAGGAAGTGGGTAATGATCTTTGAGAGATGCCCTGTTGAGGTCTCGGAAGTCCACACATAACCTAATTTCTCCGCTCTTCTTCCTGACCGGAACCAAGTTCGCAACCCAGCTTGAGTGCTTGATCGGGAATATAATGCTTGCCTCTATTAGCTTGTTAAGCTCTTTCTTCATTAGAGGCTCAATGTGAGGGTTGACTGGTCTCTGCTTCTGCCTGATGGGCTTAGCATCTGGATCCAATTCTATGGTATGTTGTGCCAAATTTGGATCGAATCCTCTTAAGTCTTCATAGCTCCAAGCGAAGACATCTGGAAATTCTTGGCAAAGCTGTATGAAATCTGATTTCTCCTGCTCAGTGGCCACTTTACCAATTTGAAGTGTTTTGCCTTCCCCAACCAGAATTGGCTCTGAATCTTCTCTCTTGACCTGTATGTTAGCCTTTTCCTTACGAAACTGGTCGTTAGGGTTGAAGATAGACTCCAACGTTACTAAACCCTTAGGAAGCTTGTTTGTCCGCAGCTGCACTACTTGATCCCCATACTGCTGCTCTAGCCTATCCTGATTTCTAGCTGAGAATTCAGCTTCTTCTTGCAAGAAATTGACGATCTGTTGATCGTTCTCAAACACCTGCCAGCTTGTGTTATTATCTGGAACTGCTGGCCTTACAACCACATGGATGTGTGGCTGTGTTTTTTCTCTTCTGATGTTGTCAACCACATCAAACGTTGCTCCAACTGCTGCGAGCCTATCTGCGGCTTCATTTTTCTTCCTGGGTATGGATACAATGTTGAAAGCTTCGAAATCCTCAATGAGGTCCCATACCCTATTCTTGTAGCTCTTTAGCAAGTCGTTCTTTGTAGCATGTTGTCCCCTAACTTGGTTGACGATTAGCTCGCTATCTCCAAACACCTGCAAGTTCTTTATGCCCCTTTTCCTGGCCCAATGAAGTCCATGAATCAAGGCCTCATATTCAGCTGTGTTGTTTGAACAAGAAAACTGGAAACGAAAAGCTGAATAATACTTGATGTCTTGTGGCGAAATCAACATTGCACCACCTCCAGCACCTTGTCTGCTTCTCGAACCATCGAAGAATAATTTCCAAACTTTGTTTTCATCCTTTTGTTCAGGCTGAATGATGTCGGGAATGGGTGAATTTTCTTCGTGTATACAATACACGCCCAATTCAGATTCTTCAATTTCCTTGTATGGGTCAAATTCATGACTTTTGTTTGCCCATTCATCCAAAGTTAAATCAGGAATTCCCTCGACCTTAGTACCTGCTTCTAGATCACTTGAACACTCCTCCTGATCAAAGGCTGAGCAATTTGCATTGATAGGACCTGGTACATGAGGCTCAATATGGAAATTGGCAATTGATTCTGATCTGATTGTTGCTTTGGCTCCATACCTTGTCCTGAAAATCATGTGCGACCAATCTGCAGATAAATATCCACCAATTTTTGCAGTGAAGTCCCTTGATAAACACAACGCAAAGAGTGGCGGGAGGTCAATTACAGACACATCTTGCAAGACTGTAACATTAGGACATGAATGTAGTGTTAGGCTTAACCCTTTGATGACCCCAACTGTTCCCACTGCCGTTCCATCTAGTTGCACTACTCCTTTCAGCACTGGCTCATACTTCAGACCCAGTTGATCCGCTATTTGCTTCGGCATCACTGAACTACTTGCTCCTGAATCTATCATGCAGTTGTGTACCAAGTGGTTTCCAACAATCAATGAAACATAGAATGGTGGAGGCTTCAAATTTTTCCTTGTCTGGCCCCCATCATGTTGCACTGCATTAGTGAGAACTTTCTCATGTCCCTGGTTTGATACATTTGTGGCAGACCAATTAGCCATTGCAGCTTGCAATAAATCTCGTTGCCCTGGGATCGCCAGTGATTCCCACATGGAAATGTTCACATGTGTCTTCTTCATTTGATCGATGATGTTGAAGGGGGATGAATTGTCCTTTTGCTGCCCCTTACTTGGTGCAACCTTTTCTGGAGCTTGAACGGGTGCATGTGTTGCTACAACAGGTACCTTAGGCTGATTTTGCACATTTGGAGCTATGTTTGGTCTGCTGACCCCCTGTTGTGTAAGAGTGGGTTGAGAAACAACTGGATTAGGTGGTTGTCCCTCTACTATGCTTCTCTTCTTTGACCGTGTGTTGGCAGCCACGCCTTGAAAAGGCTGTTGGTTAACTCCACAGAAGTCTTCCGTTTGCCAATTGGCCAATGTGGTTTCTGTTGGAGGTCCTTCTTGTTGCGTTTCTTGCTGCTGGTTCCCTTCCTGGCTTGGTTCTTGAGGCACACCAATGGTTTGCACCATCAAGGCCTGATTCAGTGCACCATTGAAACATGCTGACTGATTGTGAGGTAGATTGCAAGGGTAACACCAGTCGTACTCCTGTGCCATGTTATTTTGTGTCGGGACCAAGGCTCTTGAGGACGTCGCTGTATTTGGATCATACGGCCGAAATGGCCTGGCAGCTTGAGGTTGTCCTTGGTTTTGGTTTTGATTTGCAGCCTGAGGTGGTGGTGGTCTATTCTGTTGGTATGAGGGCCTAGCTTGGTACTGTGCTTGAGGCTGATACGGTCTAGCACTTTGAGCTTGCTGTCTTTTGATAGTCACTAGCTCATTTCCAAGGTTCTGCAGTTGTTTCATGACCTCCTGCAATTCCTTTGAAGTATTTGAAGATGTGGATGCCTCATTATTGCTTTGATTTCTAGGAGTTGGAATGGGATTCAACTCTGGTGCTTGACTGGTTGTAGGATTTCCCATATCTGGATAGAGAGGCATTGGCGGCCTTGGTGCAAGCTTGCCAGCTTGGATCAAACAGTTCTCTGCTCTGATTGCTGTGTCATAGGCCCCTGGCAGCGTTGTCCCTCCCATTGATTGGATCATCATGGCTATGTCTGAATTTATAGCCTTTAAGAAATAAAGGAATGCTCCTTCGGCGGTTGGTCTGACAGTTATTGGGATCCTGTCCCATGTCCGTTGGAACCTGAAGTTGAAATCTGCCATTTGTTCGTTAGGAGCCCTTTTGATTGTTGTCAGCTGTTCCAATAAGGACAAATTGTCCGCCCTCTCCCCGAATTGGCTGCAAAGAGCTGAACAAAGTTGGTTCCAATTCGTAATAGACCCTGCTGCTAGGCTCCTAAACCATTGTAAGGCCTTGCCTTTGAAAGATGAAGCCAACAACTTGACTGCAACATCCATTTCATTTATTTCATGGATTGCGCATACATTAGCAATATCCTGGATGTGATCAATAGGAGTAGTATGATTTTCTCCTGTAAAATAGGGGATATTCTTTAGCGCTGCAACTGGAATTTGATTCTGAGCATTTAGGGCAAGTGGACTACTTCCCGTGAAATTGACAAAGGGATTCGGTGGTAGATGCGCCATTATGATTGGCCTAAGAACCCTGGTTGATGCGAGAAAAGGTCTACCAGGTGGAGGTGTAGACAAAGTCCTGTTAGGTGGAGATGGTGATCTTTGTGGTCTTCTTCCTCTCCTTCCTCTGCCTGGTGAAAGTTGCAAGTGGACAAATAGCCCTTCTTCTCGAGTATTAGACCTGGTTCGAATTCTTCTCATGTGCCTGGGCAACTTGTGCTGCTACACCACTGAACTCTATCCCTTCGGAGTCGCCAGATGTGTTAGAGAACAAGCCTCTAAAAGGCTGGATTTTGCCAAGTTACACACCAAACTTGACAGTATTGAAAATATAATTTGAAATTTGAAGGACCCAGAGGAGACAATCTTCAATCCGGAATTCGGGCCTTGTTGTGCAGCTGCGGATCCCTGAAAGCTACAGGCAGAACTCAGGTCATGCGATGCAACTCACAAAACCTGAATTGCTATGTGTCGGAACTTGGAACATGTCCGACATCCCTCAAAACCTGAAATCACTAAAACTGTTGCTGTCGGGGGTAGGACCATGCAATGCATCCCCCAAAACCCGAAACACTATTGCTTCTGATTTGATGCTCTCGGACTCCGAAAACCCGAAATCACTAAAAACCTGAAATTTTGGAAATCAAAATATCAAAAAACTAAAGATACCCTTTTGAAGATTTCCCTCAGATCTACCAACTGTTGAAATTTTGACCTGTTTTGAGCAAGATAAACCCTTGAGAAATGATTTCGGAGTTCAGGCTAGGAGGTGCAAAAACTGAAATTTGTAAAAAACTGCAATTTTAGTGCAAATTTCATGAAAACTCCTTCAAATTTGATGGAATGACCTCTTGGTCCCACCGGGCGTGCCAAAACTGTTGGTGTCGAAACGCAGCACCCCTGGGACTCTGCAACACGATGGGTTGAAAGTCTCAGTGCGATTGCACAACATGGAGCTTTTCCCAAGTGTGGGACCTTGCGAAATCGGAAAAGCTCTCCGGATGAAGGCCGGCTCCTATTCCTCTGTTCAGATGCACCAATAAACGCAGAGGTTTACCCAAAAACCTAATCTAACTACCAAGGAGACAGGGAGAGAGAAATGCATAAAAATAAACCTAAGCTAAGGAGGTGATGCACCGAGGAATGTTGGACACCCGTTTTGCAAAAATAAACACAGACCACATAGATGTAATACAACACCATGCACAGATAGCCAAAATGCAATGAAAGATCAAAAATGACAGCAATGAAATATGAGAGGGTTTAGAATCAATCACAGACATACATATATTGCTCAAGGATCGATTCAATACATTGCAATGGCCAAGAGGCAAAAAACGCATTACAATCCATATGGGAGGTTTGAAAACTCCACAAATCCTCTTGCAAGCAGGAGAGAAGGGAGGATGCAAAGTAGAAATGTCCAACCTTGAGAAAAAGCCCTCCTTTACATTTATAGAAGGGAAAGAGATGGAGAAGTGAGAAAATTCGAGATTTGCCCAACCACCTCCAAGACTGCGCCTAACTCCATTCATCATGGCGGTAGGTAAGAACCTCAACAACCCAAAAATGGTGAACTGTCATATTTCCCGCGTCAGGTCCTTGTTCCAGTCGGGTTCGGGATCTCCTCTGCATCCGCATCGGGCTTGGAGGACACCGCGGCATGTGTTTGATGTTCGTGCTTTCCCGAAACCCGCTCCCTGCCGCTATTACCAAATTTCCTTTGTTTCAGTCGGGTTCGGGGGTGTAACTTGCATATGCATCGGGTTTGGGAGGTGGCGCAACATGTTTTCACCCCATGCTTTCCTGACTTGTTTTCCCTCCAGTAAGACCCGATTTCCTTTGTTTCGGGGGCGGAACCCTCGAGCATCGGGACATCTTTGCGAGGGGTCTCGACATGCTTCATGTTTCATGTTTCCCGACGTGCTTCCCCAACCCGAAACCCGATTTGCCTTTGATGTCGGGTTTTGAAGACCCTTCCGACATGTTCCTTTGATGTCATGTTTTCCGAGACCCGACATGTTCGATCTTTTCCGCCACCGAAACCTCATTTTCCCTTTGTCGTCAGGTTTTGGAGACCCTTCCGACATTTCCTTTGTGATGGCGGGTTTTGGAGACCCCCCAACATGTTTCTTCCACCATGTTTCTCCGCCTTGTTTACCCGAATTTTCCCTTCGTGTTATCTACATTTACCCGGGGGGTTAAATATATACAACAGTTCCTTCTTCACTATAGGTCACATCAAATTCATTTTTTCGCACATGTACCTACAAAATAAACCATAGCTACTTGTATTATACTCAAGCATACGGGTAAGTGCACTAAATTGGGGGGCCAAAAGGGGGTCTTAAGTGGACGCATTTTTCTGAAAAATAAAAAACTTCAACTTGTACAAGTTTTTCGAAATGGTTACACTCAAAATTGGAAGATTTTGTAGAAATATAAATCATAGCATTTTGAGTCTAGTTTCAAAGCTACTAAATTTTATTGAAAATAGATAAGTTTACGTGGGTCAAATAACTAAAATACCAACAAGTGATCATGCTTTTGTTAAAAAAAACATAATATAGTGACTTTCGTGCCCACCACCACATTTTGAGCACCATTTAGTATTTTTGAAAAACCTTTGGTAGAAATATAGCTAGGATCATCATATTTTGTGTTAAAAATATATATATATATTTTGTTAGTATTTTTTTTTATAATTTTTCTAGTACCAAAATTTTATGTTTTAAAAAATAACATAGCTCTGACCGTGCCCCCCTAACTACCTCAAAAAATATCAAAAATTAGTTTTTTTTTATATATGTATAGAATGACACCTATTTTGTGCCTAAAAAACTTTTATTCAATTTCGATGAGTAAAAAAAAATATACACGACAAAAGATAGACATGTTTAAACTTCAAAAAATGGCTAGAAAAAGGCATAGTTAGAAAATAAATAATATGGAAACCTTGTATTTGTTAGAAAAATTGAAAAATAATATTTATACAAATAAGAAACTCTTTTTTACGTCATGGTATAATTTTTTTTAAACAAATCGATCATTTGATGTTGATTTATCATCGCGGAAGTTGGATTTCTACATTTTTCTACAAAAACATGCAGTTTGTTGTGTTTGTGCAGGTCCATGCCTCGCGCTTGGGGATCCAAACTAGATCGTAATACTTGAGGCATGTGTTGTAAAAGGTAAAAAGCATAAAGTGTATGCATTATGCTTTGTTTATATATTATGGTCCCCCAACGTCCATTTCATCTCTTTCACAGGATTTCTACATACATTTTGGATTGGTCTGCAATTTTTTGTACATTCTAGCACAATTTTTTAGTAGTTCATTTTTTCCCCTACCCCACTAGTTGATTTTTTCTAATCATGGGGGTTAAAATTCAAGCTAAGGACAAGAGGAAAGTCAAGAAAAAAGACACCATTGAAATTGGAAGAGATGAGAATAAAGAAATTGAAGAGAATGAAAATACTTCGTGTAAGGCAAGGTACATCTGCTATATCAAATGTAGCTAATGTATTAGAAAATGGGGATGAAATAAATAATGAAAATGTAGAGAATAATGATTTTGCAATGAATAATGATTTTGTAATGAATAATGATATTGAATTGAATAATGATGTTGGTATAGATAAAGAAATTGATATGAATGTAATTGTTGAACCCTTACCTGAGAATCCAAATATTAACCCCAAAATTTGTATGAAAAAATTGAATGAAGAGAGTAACCTTGTAAAGGAATCTTGACCTTAGGTTAATTATTTGCAAAGAAAACTAATATTATTAATTATGCATTATATAATTAATTATTCTATTAATTAAGAAGAAATTAGTTGTATTTTGTTATATGGTTTTATCAATCATATTTGACTTATTATTTTCATGGGTATAATTGTTATGTAGTTATAACAATTATGTGCTTCCCTGATGTAATATTGGAAGCTACTATACTGGTTGTTACATTGTTGCAAATCCTTTTTTGTTTGTATTCAGCATAACAATACCTATAAGTATTGCAGCTCTTTCCTGTGTAAATGGTTGATTGATGATTAATATAATTTAATCAGGCTTCCGTCCCTGTTTTAATTAAATACATTTGGTACCAGAGCAAGAATTAACCATGTGATCTTGTGAAAGAGTGAAAGAGAGAGAAATTGTTTTAGGAGAAGTTTTGGAGAAGTGTTTGCAGCATCATTGAGAGCCTGTGTAATTTCCTGCAACCTCCCAACCCCATCCCTGCACTCCTCACATCCTCCTGTTCAGTCCAGGTATTTGGAAAGGTTGATTTTTTTTTGCACTTCCGGTGCTCCTACATTTGCACCAGGCAAAATTTGCTCCTGGCAGGTTAGAAAATTAAAAGGAAATTCATGGATTGAAGGGGTTTTGCATCTAAATTTAGAGGTTCCTATTTAGTCTAAAATTAGAACCCCCTAGCAAACTTGCTACAACCTTATGTGTGTTGTGCAGGTTAGCGACTGAGTAAATTTATTTATTTTTTTTTGGTGCTCTCTGTTTTGCAAATCCGAGTTCTGGAGCTTTTTTCTAGTTTAGGCTAGCAATCATTTTTTTATTGAAAATTAAAAAATATTTTTATCCCCATCAGGGGTTTTACCTCTCCATTAGAAGTTACATTGTTACTGCTACATTTTTACAGTCTGAGTAAATCTGGAGAATTTGGGTTCCATTGTACTGCATATCACTCGACCAAGCTCTTATTCAAACGAGTAAGCCATCATGCTCAACAGAGCTGCATCTAAATCAAATCTGCAAAATTTGATGTGAACTGTTTTTTTGTCACTTGGATCGAGCTATTGGGTGGGTTACTTTGTTTGGGGCCAAGCCAAGCAAGTTGTATTGGTGTGTTCTATATGACATGCACAATCAATGACCTGCATCAAATAAGCCAATGTTGTAGCATTGATATTTGGTAAGTTTCATTGGAGACATAGATTGCTCTACGCTCCACTGTACAAACTCCTTCATTGAGCCTCACAAACAAGCCAACCAAATTTTGGTGCAAACAAAAATAAATAGTTTTGAAACAAAGAAAAGAAAACATCAATTCAATCATATGTTACCTACATTGACATCAAATCGGTGTAAAATGCTCCCATCAAACTTGTAGAAACAATCAAATAAGTGGAAGAAGCGGCTAAAAACAAACGGTTGATGAATAAAAAAATGCAAAAATGGAGAGAAATAACAAAAAAAAGGTAAAAAGCATAAGGAGTCTCAGATCCTCATTTCAAGAAGAAACTCATCCTCCATCCAATCTGCCACGCAGGCTCCACACCTCTAGCCACGTTTTTCATTTTTACAAAAGGTTAGTCCATTTTGTTTTAATTTAAATATACTTTGCTTCATTTCATATCACAAGCGCTCATAGAGCCTAGTGGATAGAGGGAAAGAAATAGAAGTGGGAGGTGTTAGGGGTTCGAATCCCACCCCACAACTTTTTTCAATTTTGAATTTGGCAGAAAATTTTTTCGAACCGCTAAATTTGGAGGCAAAAAAACCACCACTAAATTTAGTTATAACTAAACAGGCTAAATTTAGCGAAAAAATCCCTAATTTAGGGTAAAAAAAAAATCTCCCATTCAACTTGTTTTTTCATTTTGGACAACATTTTTCAAAGGAGGACCACCCAAAAACTTCATCTTGGGCATTCTTTTAATGGTTTCTGTTTTAGGTCATTTTGGGCTCCAGAGGCCACCAGGGCCCGCAAAACGAAAAAAATTGCCTGCCATTCAATTTTTCCAAATTTTTGAATGTAATTTGTATACTGCATTATATTGTACTAATTTATAGGTTGTTATAGTCAACTGAAAAACTTTGTAACTGCTCAGAAACTGGTAGAATTGTAATAAAAAATAGTAAAAATTGGTTCTGTAACACTCATGAGATCCTAGATCTCATTCGCAGCGTTCGGTATATACGGTGCCTCTGGGAAGTGCTTACGGGTAAATTTGTCATGACTACTACTACACTTAACGCCTAATATAGCTGCAACAACGTCATCTGGGCATCAACCCTTTAAATCGACGGGGAGTAATAAGGTCACAGTGCACACACTATGAGCCATCCCATCCATCTGTGAATGATTTCATGACATAAATCTGGACTGAGAAATTATCCAAGTATATAGCGAAGTTACGCATGCGTATGAGGATATTTCTTTGAGCCAGTGTCAATAATCACACAGACCCCATCAGTACTGTCTTGGTACCACGTATTGAATTCTTTCACGTACGTTAATGCCTCTTTCACGTACCGCCAGGTATATAGAAAGGGCGAGCTTCTTCCACTTACCTCCAAGTATATCAGAAGGGCATGTATATAGAAAGGTTCGGTATATCATACTAATGGTATATAGATTGGGAGACCTTATACCTAGAGTGATAAGAGCCAAACCCTGTCAGTGATCTCTACAAAATGGGCACCAATGCCCCCAAATTTTTTCTTCCAAATTCACAATTACTCAGAGGAAACAACTATGCTGCATGGAAGACAAAAATCAAGACACAACTTGAGTTTGAAGAAATTTGGCCTACTGTGAATGGTACTCTGACTAGATCAACTACTGATACAACACAACAGTGGCAGTTTGATAAAGCAGATCAGAAGGCCAAACTCATCATCTTGTTTGGAGTGTCCAATGATGTGCAACCCCACATTCGAGATGCCAAAACATCCAAAGAAGCATGGGATAAGTTGAGCACAGTATACGAGGCCAAGAACAAGAATGTTATACTGAATTTGCAGAGTCAGTTACACACATTAAAGTTCAAGTAGAATGAAAAAATATAAGCTTTCTTAAGAAGAGTTACAGAATTGAGGGCTTCACTTCTAGCCCTAAGAGAACCGGTCAAAGATGATGCTCTCGTTCCCATTGTTCTGAGAGCACTCCCCTCTTCTTACCACATTTTTGTCACAACACTAAACTTGTCAGATATGACAGTTGGTTTTGACAAACTGGTAAACCTACTACAACAAGAGGAAGTAATGCACAATAAGGATGATGAAGAGGAGCAGGCACTGTCTTCACATCAAAAATGGAAAGGAAAAGGTAAAGGAAAACCTAATTCCTATCAAAAATCCCAAAATCAAAATCAGTATCAAGGGGATAGACAACAGAAGAAGCAATGTCCAATCTGAAAAAGAGGACATAACCTACAAGATTGTTGGTATAATACTTACAAGAAAGGTTCATCAAGAAACTCTGGACCTCCACAACAATCTAACAAGGGAAATTCTAACTACAATCAAGGGCAGAAAAAGGGGAACTGGAAAAGAAGACCCCACCAGCAAGGTAATATTGTTGAGCAACAAGAACAGTCAGACAATGAAGACTTCTTGTTCACTGCTCGATCAAGTGAACCATCCACGTCATCTAGTGATGTCTGGTATGTTGATTCGGGGCCACTCGACACATGACCAGCCACAGAGATTGGTTTATTTCAATGAGGGACACGCCATCAAAAAATCATGTTTCGTTGGGAGATGATTCTTCATATACAGTTCAGGGGATTGGGAACATTTCTCTACCCCTTGGTTCACGTAAATGCAGACTATCAGATGTCTTATATGTCCCTGGGTTGACAAAGAATCTTCTTTCAGTCAGTCAACTCCTAGATCACAACCTAAAAATTGACTTTGATAGTCAATTTGGCAAGAAAACATGTTTGATTCAGACAAATCAAGAGGCTCAAAAATAATTGCAAAAGCCTCCAATGTGGGACGCATGTTCCAACTTGATTTTGTTCACAGAGATGATCAAGCACTTGTGGCTAAGAACTCCACCTTAGCACAGTTGTGGCATCAGAGATTTGGTCATGTAAGTTTCAAATATCTCAAACACTTCACCGGTGTAATATGGTACATGGGCTACCATCTCTTTAGAAGGATACAGACAAGTGTCCTCACTGCCTAGCAGGAAAACAACACAGAGCTTCATTCTAGAGGAGTACATTTCAAGCTCATGGTAAACTTGACCTGGTTCATACCGATCTTTGTGGTCTGATGCAGCCAAGTCATTCTGGGTTCCAGTACTTCATGCTTTGTGTTGACGACTATTCAAGAAAAATGTGGATTTTCTGTCTTCGCAAGAAAAGTGAAGCATTTGAAACCTTCAAAAAGTTCAAAGTAGCAGTTGAGAATGAAACTGGTCATCACATCAGAACTCTCCACTCAGATCGAGGGGGGGAATTCACTAGTGATGAGTTCAGAGACTACCTACAAACTCACAAGATTCATCGAAAAATGCCTCCTCCACACACACCGCAGAAAAATGGTGTTGTTGAGAGAAGAAATCATACTATCATGGAAATGGTGTGATGCATGATCGATGATTCCAGAATTGCAAAGACATTCTGGGTAGAAGTAGCAAAGACAACAATGTATTTTTTGAACAGAGTTCCCACTGTTGCTCTTGACGGAGTAACACCACAAGAAGCATGGTCAAAATGGAAACCATCTATTGCACACCTCAGAGTATTCAAGTGCAAAGCAAGCATGCACATACCCAAATAGAACAGAAAGAAATTGGACATGAAGTCACAGAAACTCATCTTCATTGGGTACAGTGAAGAGACTCTTGGGTATAGATTGATGGATCCTAAGACCAGAAAAGTCTACACCAACAGAGATGTTGAGTTTTTTGAGAAGAAGGAAGCAGAGACTCCTCCTTTGGACTCACAAGATGTAGATTTTTCACCAGTTGTAAAAATTGAAGCTGATGTTCCCTCAAAGATGAAAGTGATGATGGGGATGATGGTGTTGATCAGATAGAACCATGACCCATGGGAACAGTTCAGCGTATGCCTAAATGGTGTACAAGTACATTACGAGATGCAAGAATGGATGCTCCACCAGATACATCCACCCCTAGACCATGGACTCGCAGTAAAGCAAGAGAAGAAGTTAACTTTTCTTTGATGAGTAGAGTTATTGAATCAGATGAGCCCTCTACAGTCCAGGAAGCCCTACAGTCAAAAGCTTGGAAAGATGCCATGGATTCTGAATATCAATCAGTGATGAAGAATAACACTTGGAAACTTGTCAATCTTCCACCAGGGAAGAAACCCATTAGATGCAGATGGATATTTAAAACAAAGTACAAAGCAGATGGGATAGTGGACAAGTATAAAGCAAGACTTGTAGCAAAGGGGTATGCACAAAAAGAAGGCATTGACTATGAGGAGACATTTTCTCCCACAGCTAAGATCAAAACGATCAGGATGATCTTTTCTCTAGCTGCTTAGTTTGGATGGAAATTCCACCAAATGGACGTAAAAAGTGCCTTCCTAAATGGAGATTTACAAGAAGAAGTCTACATGACTCAACCTGAGGGATATGTAGTACCTGGTCAAGAAGCAAAGGTATGCAAACTCAGGAAATCTTTGTATGGCCTCAAACAGGCACCCCGAGCATGGTACATCAAGATTGATGAGCATCTCATACAACATGGATTTGTTAGAAATCCATACGATCCCAATCTCTACCTCAAAAAGCAAGGGGGGGAGATGGTGATTGTTGTTGTCTATGTCAATGATCTAGTCATCACTGGTAGTTCAGTGAGGATGATCGATGCAACGAAGAAATATCTTAATCAATCATTCAACATGACTAATCTCGGGATGATGCACTATTGTCTTGGATTGGAAGTATGGTAGAAAGAGAATCACATTTTTGTTTCTCAGATGAAATATACCAAGACTACGCTCGAGAAGTTTAGGATGATGGATTGCACACCAATTTCTACACCTATGGAGAACAGATTACAGTTATCTCGTTCAGATCCATCTCCTGAGGTAAGTGCCACTCTCTATCGACAGCTGATTGGGAGTCTCATTTACCTGACCTACACTAGACCAGATATCAGCTTTGCAGTGAGCTATCTATCCAGGTTCATGCAGGAACCCAAAGTTTGTCATTGGAAAGCAGCAAGGTGCATTTTGAGATATCTCAAAGGATCAGTGGATCTTGGTCTAGAATACAAGAAGAACGACAACTTCTTCTTGACTGGATATTCAGATTCAGATCATGTAGGTAACATTGATGATAGAAAATCCACTTCTGGATTTGTATTCTTTATGGGATCTGGACCAATATCATGGGGAAGTAAGAAACAAAACTTCATTTCTCACTCTTCCACAGAAGCCGAGTATCGTTCTGCAGGAGAAGCTGTCTGTGAAGCGATTTGGCTACGTTGCATACTAGAAGGACTTGGAATACCATAGGACAAACCGACCACCATGTATGTTGACAATGAAGGTGTTCTCAAACTTGTTCGCAATCCAATTTTTCATGAGAGAACAAAGCACATTGAGGTACAGGTTCATTTCATACATGAACATGTGTTGAAGCACAACATCCAGCTTCAATTTTGTCCAACAACTGAACAATGAGCAGATATATTAAAAAAGTCACTTGCACGTGACAAGTTCAAGTTGTTCAGAAAGTTCCTCTCCTCATCCCTTAAGACAATGCACAATTAAGGGGGGAATGTTAGGTTAATTATTTACCTAATATTATTAATTATGCATTATATAATTAATTATTTAATTAATTTATTAATGTATTTTGTTATATGGTTTTATCAACCATATTTGGCTTATTATTTTATATTGGTATAATTGTTATGTAGTTATAACAATTGTGTGCTTCCCAGATGTAATATTGGAAGCTATTGTACTGGTTATTGCATTGTTGTGTAACTTTCTTTTGTTTGTATTCATGACTGTACAATACCTATAAGTATTGCAGCTCTTTCCTGTGTAAATGGTTGATTGGATAGGATAATGTTTGGTACAATATGTGTTGAGGGGAGTGTGTAAGGTAATAATTTTGAAGTCTCATGTAATAGAGGAGTCCTGACCCTAGCATGAATATTGTGGATCCAGATGACATATGTGTTAAGATAGGAACATAGGTATCCTATTCAGGATTTAGGATGATGAGTACATTTTGGGATGTTGATTGATCCAATGAGAATAATATGGTAATATAAAGGAGCAATCTATGAAAACAAATATACATCTAGTTTAGTATATAGAAATGAATGGATCAACATATGAGATACATGGTTGCAATCTAAGAGGTAAATATGACGAAGCTTTTAAATACTTACCTTTAGTCTGTCGTGTGTGTGATGATTCCAGTGTTTGCTGTGGGTGTGTGTAAATGTGTACCAATTTGAGATGAGGGACCTTTAATGTGAAGTGTGATGAGAAGACATATGAGAAAGTGTTTGTCGATATGTGTGATGTGAGTGATGACCCCTGTGTGACTGTGCCGATGTCGGTGAGGACACCGTCAATGAATTAGGTGTAGATGCTGACAAGATTGAGGGGCATAATCAATCTATAGAGACAAAAAACTGAGATATTATTACTATGGGAATAGAAAGGATATCTCAACAAGATGATCTCCAATCCTAACGGGGACCTAATTTCATAAGAGGTAGGCCCAATACTTCAAGTCCAACAAGTAGGTGCAATATAGTGCAAAAATATGTGATCTATAAGTTCCTTCATATATGAGAAAATTGATTTTTTCTTCTTTTATCAAAAATAAGGTGGAGTATATATATCTTATGCCCTCATCCGGAGGCAACAATGTCAAATATGGAAAATCCAAAATCAACACCATCATCCATGGGAGATGGTGTCAACCTTGAGGAAAACCCTAAGGTCAAAAGGTGAAAACATGTGAGATAGAGAGCAAAAGGTAACTAGAGGTAAATGATGAAGGTATCGAGTGAATGAAAGTAGGGATAATATTGTGCAACAAGAAAAAACAAGTAGATATAATGGAATAATTTGACATAATGGGTGTAATGTGTTAACAACGGGAAGACATCAAAACAATGATGGGGGGATAACTATGGCATAATAGACATACATTGTAAATGTTGTGGTCTATCCCACGTAAACAATTCTCATCACACCGCAATCCCGATAGGCCCCTCAAAGAACCCACTTAGAAGGAAGATGAATTAGTAGACCTTGTACAAAATAAATTATTAATGAACATAAAAAATGAGGTGTATACATTAAGTAGGCATAATAATTTGTTGAGAAAATGACAGTAGAAGTGGTGAATTTTGAATCCATTAAAGAGGTTTTTGCACAAGAAATATACTTTTACATATGAAGCATGTGAAACATATGTGAGTGTTGATATGATTCCTTAGTTGGACTATTTTTTGTAGGAAGGCATATTGTTTGAAGATAGGAAGTTATGCATCCTTAGAGGATCAATGCAGGATAATTTGGTGAGAAAAAATCATAATAAAGGATTAGAATGGAACTTTGGATTAGATAATATAATATCACATTTAGTGGAGAGTTAATTTTGGTCAATAATTTTTATAGATGTGTGAAATTTTGCATAGGAATGTATACTATGTCAGTTGTCTAAAGGGGGGTCTCAAAATATAGGGTTATATCAACCTTTTCCCATTCTGTAGAACCCTTGGGAAGATATAAGTATATATTTTGTTTTGGATTTTCCTAGGATGCAAAGGGTATTTAATCATATATATGTTATGGTCGATATATTTTCAAATATGACACATTTTTTTTCTTGTAGGAGGACTAGTAATGTGATTCACATCATAAATATTTTCTTCAAGAAGGTTGTAAGGATGTGTAGATTGTCATATAATATTTTTCTAACATGGACACACTATTTTTGGTCATTTTTGTGGACATTGTAAAAGAATGTGAATATGAAGTTACAATTAATTTTAGTGTATCATATACAAACTAATGGATAAATATATGTGGTGAACATGATCCTTAGATACTCACTCAAATGTTTCAAGGGAGATAAGCCATGAATATGGGACTTGGAAATCATGCAAGTGGAATGTTCATGTACTAAATCAATTAATTAGAGTACAAGGAAGATGCCACTCAAGATTGTGTATGGGAATTACCCAAGAGGAGGGGTAGAATAAAGTGACTTTCCCTACAAGGAAAAATTATTTATAATAAGAGGTTTTTATAGTATACATAGATTAAGTGCACCAACATGTGTGAAATGAGTTGGAGAGGATGAATACATAATAAAAGTAGCATGCATATGAAATAAGAAGAGAAGTTGAATTTCATATAATAGATATGTTTTTATCCAATTTTTAGAAGGAAATGTTTTCTAATGGTACCCATAATAAGGTGAAGTTGAAGAACATAGGGCCATGTAAGGTGTTAAGGAATTTTGTGAAGAATGCGTATGATATTGAATTACCTAAAGGAGTTTATATCTCAAATATATTAAATGTGGAGGATATTTAACCATATTTCATAGGTCATGAAAGAATAGATTTTTAAAATTCAATTATGGTGAGGTGGAATGGAGGAAATGGATTTTAAAGAAAGTACACAAAGAAGAAGAAAAAATTTAACACCATGATTAAAAAATATGCGTTGCAAAGAAAACAAGGAGTATCTAGTAAAATGGAAAGGAGTTGATGTTTAGAATGTAACTTGTTTAAGTACAAAAAATTTCATGATACATAGAATTCTAATCACTTGACAAGGAAAAAAAGTTTTCAAAATTACTTATTGTGTATGGTGCAGGAGCATTCAAGTTCATAAGATATCTTGTATCAGCAAAAAATATTTAGACTTCTTGTATTTCATTTTGTGTTGAATTCGATAATGTAGGTTTTTTGTGTGAGCCTATTGCACATAAGCATATGATAAGTGGAAGCCACATAATACTAAGAGTATATTTTGAAGTTGTTAAACATTATGAGCCTATTATAAGCTATAAATGACTAAATATTTTTTATAAATATATAAATAATTTTAAAGAAAGCTATATCATCTACCTAGGATTATGTTTTCTAATATTTTTAAGACATTAAACACTATTTGCTTAATCCTCAGTGATCATCCTGCTTATAATCAATAAGCCAATCTTACTCTACATTTCTGCTACTGAATATGCCCTCGATGCTTTGTTATAAAATTATGATGATGTCAATCATGAGCGTACTATCTATTATATTATTTGTACACTACTTCCATATGATCTTAATTATACCCCCATTGAGAAGATTGTCTCACCTTAGTCCTTAAACCAAGTTGCACCATTATATGCTCAATACTGAAGTACAAGTTATTACCAAGGTGGATACCCTTTACATTATTTTCTTGCTCACAAGTGGAACCTTTAAATCGTTTTTGGTTGTATTACACACTGGGTAATGATCTTAAATAAATTTAACCTCAAATTTATGGCTCAAAAATCAATTAAAGGGAAATTCCTCGTTCGTCAACTAGTTGAATGGCCCTCCCCTTTTGATTCTCCCCCATTAATGACAAATTTTGAGATGAGTTTACTTCTTATCACATTGATTCTGAAATTTCAGACCATGTACTTTGATGGATCCCGATGTGCTGCCAGAGCTAGGGTTGTCATAGTCTGTGATTACTCCTTGGGTGGAGAACTCTCCCCTTTTCCTATTGATTAGGGTTTTCTTGCACTAACAACATTGTTGAATATGAAGCATTAATCTTGGGATTATATACTACTCGTACATTAAACATTCAACATATACATTTTTTGGAGATTCACAACTCATTGTCCATCAAGTACAAGATATTTATAAACAAAAGAGAAGCATTTAATTCCATATAACACCCTTTTCAAGAGTCTATTCAACATTTGACTCTTATTCCATTACCACCATACCTCAAAAAGACAATAGACATGTTGATGTTATGGCTAGTATTGCTTTCTTGATCCCTTTGGACATTACTGATGATTGCACACCTTTACCATTCAGTAACTCCAATAAGGATTTTGTCTTCTACCACCATTGATGCCCTCCATGTTTTGGTCACCACATGCAAGTTGACTAATAATCTGAATGGTTTACTAACATCTATAACTACCTCTATCAACAACAAATCCTGCCAATGCCTCATCTCAAGAAGGTCACCGCTTACATTCATGAGGTTACTCACTATGTCCTTATAGTTGGATCATTTGTTTAAAAATATTTTGATGGCCGTACTTATTATGTTGTTTAGGGACTCATGATTCCCATCATCAATTTATCCCAATTGCACGATAGTGAATGCGGTGGTCACTTTAGTGGCAAGACTATGTCTCAAAAATTATTACGACAAGGATATTAATATCCCACCATGGAACAAGGTTTTCATCAATACACTAAACATTGGTGATCAATGTCAATTCCAAAGTTACCTTCATCATGTCCCATCTCATGCATTATAACCGATTGTACCCCCATGACCATTTTCCATATGGGGATATTATATACTTGGCAAGGTTAACCCCGAATCTACACATAAGCACAAGTTTATCATCACAACCATAAAATACTTCACTAAATGGGTAGAGATCCATACCCCTAGAGTCTACTACTGGTAACAATGATATGTCATTTTATTGATGCACATTATCACACATTTTGGTCTCCCTTCTGCTATTGTTACAGACAATGGACCCTCTTTTAAAAAATCATATTGTAAAAAATTTGTGTGAAGTTTTGAATCAAGCATACTTTTTATACTCCTTATTACCCATAGGGAAATGGCCAAGTCGAGGCCACTAACAAAACCATTGTTATAATATTCTTTGCAAAATTGTTGATAAATATGGCCTTGAATGGAATGGCATAACCAGATCCTCTATGCCCTATGGTATTACCATTCTAGTGTTTTTACACCTACTAATGCTACCCCCTTTCCCTCACTTATGGGTCTGAGGGTGTTTTTCCATTGGAGTTAGAGATCCCTTCACTTTGTATATCTCTAAAGGATATCATCGAAGAAAATTCTTACCATTAGAATAATTTAACTGAGTTAGAAATGATTGACTCTAAGCAAGTGCAAGCATTAGAACATTTGTGTATGTATCAAGAATGTATCAAGCATGCTTATAATAAAAAAGTATGTACCCACGAGTTTCAAGTAGGTGATTTGGTTCTTACAAGAAATCAAAAGAATACAAATGCTAAGACAACATTAAAAGAAAAATTCAAACCAAATTGGCTAGGCCCATACATTGTAACTGCATGGCTTGGCCCCGATGTGTTTATCATTTGGCTAAACTTGATGGCAAGATTATGAAGAACCCTATGAATATTATGAATTTATGAAATTTACACTTAACTTGTTTATTTTAATTCCTTTCCTACCCTTTTGTACATAGTTATGCATTGTGATAATACAAAAACATTCAAATATTGTAAAAATACAAAATTAGGACATGTGCATTTTACTTGAGTTGTTATCACTTTACATTACACATGTTGTTTATCATTTTGGTTTGATAGATAACATAATTTATTTCTTTACACACATGTTTCACTTGGTATATTGAGTTGGATGCAAGACACACAGATTGGTACACGCTTATAGGAGTAACTCATGCTTCCTTACATTTTTCATCATTGGGGGCCAATACCTCCACATCATATAGGTGTTATTGTTCTATTATAGTTCATTTGCACTTCTTCATTTATGCTCAATTATATACATTGTGTACTTGTTACTTTTCAGACTAACATGACTAACATATGTGTCTTGTGCAACATTGACATATCTTGTTTCATATTCTTATTGTTGGTTATGTTTATCATATTTTGACACTTTGTTTACATGTTGATACATGTGTGTTACTAGTTATTTCTTTCTTCATTTTTTTTCTTATGGCCTATGTTCCTTGATTGTTTTGTGACACCATGAGTGTCCATGTTTGTGGCATCATGCCTCTTGTTTATACCCTTGATTGCTTTTGTTTACTCATCCTACAAGCTTGATTGTCTTGTGACATCATGGGTGTTCTATGTTTGTAGGCCTCCAAAGCCTTTTGTATGCTCTTTTTATGTCATTGTTTGCAATTGGATGCATTGATGTTGTTCTTGTTTTCTCACTACATGTGTTGTTTTGTCTAGTTGATTATCCTAGTTTTGTTACTAGCATTGTTTTTGTTTGCATGCCATGGTTTCCACCATGCAAAAACACCTTTCCTTTTGTAGGTATAAGTTCTCCAAGGTGGCTACCTCTTCAGCACTCTACATAGCTTTCATACATCTCCTTTAATATACACACCTATTTATTTTGCGCCACATGCTCAACATAGTTTTTGCACATGCCTCGAAAGATGGGGCATCTATCCAGGTTTATTCTACATTTTTAGTAGATACAAGACATAATTTTGGGGGCAGATGTAGGTACAAATAGGGTACAAATGAACCTAGAAATGTAATTACATACACATAATTTTGGGCAAAAACATAGCATAGGGTCAAAATCGTACACTTTGGTCAGAACTGTATACGTACGGTCCTGACCCCATACAATTATTTGACCAGGGGCAAATTTCAATAAGTTTTTCAACATTTTCATATTTTTACCTATGTATACAAGTTTTTGACATATTTTCACATCTAGAATACTCAGTTCAGTCAATACAAGGGGGCATGAAAGTGTTCATTCCTTCTTCGCATCAACACTTAGCTTTAGCTAGTTTTAGGAAATCTTGGGGGCATGGGTCTCCTTCCTAGTTTAGTGTTGTTAGCACATTTTCAACATATTTCAGTGTTTGTTTCAATCATACTCAGTTGTGGCATATGGGGAGAGTTTGGGGGCACCTATTCTCTTTTATATTGTATGTCCTTATTTACAAAATTGGGTCTAGATCCATCTGTAACGGTGTGATATATGGGGTTATGGAAGGTAATGAAGTAATAAGGACTTTTTGGGTGGAAGAATTTCATCTCCTATTATCACTTAAAAGGGAAGATATCAAAGTTGTTGAATAAATTTGGTACATGGTCTTCTTCCTTTGTAGGGGTGCATGTGTACCTTTTTATTTTTCTCTCTCTTGCACATTTCAGTGTTGGTTGCATGCACCTAACACTTTGTTTCTCCTTGACATGATTGGGGACTATTGATCACCCCCAATCCTTCAGTGAAGTTCAACAATAAAAATCTCCAAGAAAAATAAAAAAACATGAGAAAAATAGGTGTATTTTTCCTTGTTTACATATTTTTCACTTTACATATATGCAAATGCAAATATTTTCTATTACTAGTTATATTTGAGTTACAATTAATTATCTATCATGGAAATTGACTACACTCTATGTTGTAGGTTTCATCATGGAGCATGCCAACACCAAGCACAACAACGCACCTACAAAACAAACATTCAAGAAAAGGAAAATTTTGTTTACACACTCAGGTGTTAGGAATTACTGTTTAGAATGGAAGTGGCATGAAATCCAGAGGAAAGCTTAAGTTGATAGACTCCTAACAATTTGATTTTGAAAGGAAGGATGACTTAATATGTCATATCAGATGTATTGGGTCATGATATCACAATGGGTCGGGTTAAAGTATTCTAAGGTTAGTATATATAATTGTGATATAGTAAACTTCATTGTTCCATTCCTTGCAAGTAATATGTTTTAAACATGGGAAACCAGTTTAAGGATTTATCTAACGATCATATTAATGACCAATATGATCAGTAGAATCCAGCTTATGAATCTTAGGCCATAATGCTTATATTGCATTATGGAATTATTATAGCTGATTTCACATTTTATATGTATCATTATGGGATTATAGAGGTAATTAAAAAATTTATAAAGTTATTTATTTAAAATAAAATATTTGGGTCAAACCTGGCTATGCATACGAGCTTATATATAATGATGAGTTGGAACTCATGCAATTGACCATGCAAAGGATGAATTTTCAAATGCCATAATTACGGCTTATACAACCATATAACTTGTGTGAAAATAATTTATGTATTTTCATTAATATCAATTAATCACCTTGAGTTGAGTCCATATCCATCTTACAACTATCAGTTTGAAGGGCTTCATTTGATAGTTTTGCCAATAAAAGCTAGAGATTAGTGAGTTTCCACAAGTAGAAGGTTGTAATGCCATGCTAGTTCTAAATTTTTTACTTTATAAAAAAATTTCATTGATCAAAGGGCTGCTATGGAGAAATCTAATTTTCTCAGTTCAAAGTTGTGTTTGATGTGTGGTTGTGAAGGAAGTTGGAAGAAAAGAATCGAGTCCACCCTTTTTTCCATGAAAGAACCGTTTATTATGCCCCCTATCATTTTATTTCATCTGGTATTAGAGTGAATACATATTTGAAATTATGTTTGGGTTAAGAAAATTGTGAGTACATGAAATTTGGATATTTTTGTTTTATACTCTAATTTTTGCAAAAAGAAATTGTAAAATGTATGACTGTAAATCGTGGGCATCTAATATTTTTATCTCTTATACTTCTCAAATCGTGTTTACAAATTATGGGTTTAAATGATACTCCAGGAAGAGGTTTAGAGCCTCTACATTTTTTTTTACATTATATTGATTTAGGTTGTCCTATATAGTAGTGGGTTTGTGCAAATATTATAATATTTATGAAAATAGATTTTGGGTTTTTCAGGTTTTCTAATATCTAAGAAAAATATTGACATTTGGATCTAGTAAGAAACTTGATTCCAGACAATAGTGTTTATTTATTTTTCATTGTGCGTATTAACTACAAAAACAAAGATGTATTTGGGTATGTGCCAAGGTTGAGTTGATGATCTTCAGTTGGTGTTTTTATTCATTATTATAAAATTAAATATAAGGTATTAAATAGACTTCTATTTTCAATCGACTTGACTGTTCGTGAGTCAAGATTTTCCGTTATGGCTTAGGATTTATTGGTTTTACCCTGTTGGTATCCAAATTCATTCTCCTTTTCAAGCCGAGCAACAACACAGATTCAACAGGGAGCTTAGAGGTAGATAGATCATAAATATGTATCGTTTTGTAGCCGGGGATGAAATCTAACTGACCCTTTGTTACTCAGGTTTGTGGAGAGATGGATAGCACCATAAAAGGATTTGATCTTATCCTAACTATTTTAGGTTGTGCCTTTCAACCAAGGTAAGAGAACCTATTTTGTAACCTTTGTTATTGAAGGAGATGATAAATACCTTTCTTTTGCACAAATTTTATAAAGAAAACCTTGGGAAAATATGATCAACACACCAAATCCGACTCTCACGAGTTGTCACTTCCAGAAAATGGAGATATTTTCAACACAAGGCTAAGGTTACTAAAGACATTTGGAAACCTGATCTGTTCTGCATACTTTAGCAAGTAGATTTTTGTTCTTTTGTGGATATACAGAGAAAAACAGGGGTAATTCAAGGTAGGATTGGTTATTTGAATAATTTTTTGGTGGGAGATCAACAAGATAGATTTGACTTTGCCAGATCCTTGAGAAACTTTCATAACAAATGGAGAACTCAATAACAGAAAGCTTCAAAATAGTTAAAACATTCCTTCAACCAGAAGGTGTGCATCAATGGAGGCCCAGATTTGCACTTTTCACACAATCTTTGAGATTCTAGCACGAAGGCTCGAGTTAGAAGACCCAATAAAACATCAAAATCTAAGATCAATCACGCCTGAGGTACACCCAGAGGCTTACAAACAATCTCTGTCAACAGATGAAAGAAAAGTGATTTTAAATCATTTATTTCATTCCCAGATGAAAGCTCTTCTGAAAAATGAAATTGCAGATGCCACTAGACTATCACAAGGATTGAGATCTGTGTGACTCAAAGAGATTTTGATACAAGATTGCAATAGGAACAAGAAAAACTACTTGCAGACATTCTGAAAGTGAAATAAACACAAAATTTGCTAGAGATTTAACACAAATTAACTCAAAGTTTATCAGATTCATCAGCAGGGGAGAGTTATTTTAAACAATCTCAGAGCTTGTTGATGGCTATACACTCGTAACCAACTCAACATGAATGAAAATCTAACACAGAGGAAGTTAACCTGGTTTCTCAGAAAGTTTTCTCAGAAGATGAGCTTTTCTCAAAATTTTCTCATGAAAATGAACTCCCGACCATTTGCAAGAGTAATCTCATTGCATTTATACATTTCATTCACTCAATTTTCCTCCAAAAAAGAAGAATATTCGAGGGACCCCTGCTTGTTACTCATTTGCCTCAGAAAGTGACCTTTAACAAATTTATATTCAAAAGTTTCCAGGTGGACCAGTTGCGAACTGATCATGTTTCTTGGGCCTCTCCACTGATGACTAGGATGCCATGCCACAAACCTTTGGCAATCCTTCGGAGTTTCTGCATAGCTGGACTTGACAGGTCATCCCCTTTTTTCTCTCTTTCATCTGCAATTCTACCCCGCATCCATCTCCTCTGGTAATTCCCGTTTCAAAATATGCATTACACAACAACCATTGATTTTGTCCCCTTTCTACTTTATATCAGAACCCTCCACATGTTTCCCTGGTGCATCTGCAAAGGTGAGGCACAACAACTAGTCTCCAAACAAGCACAAGCCTTCCACGTGTCTCCCCGACGCATCTCCAAAAATAAAACTCAGGGGCCGGTCCCTAAACATGCACGGTCCCTCCACGCCATGAAAACATATAATATCATTCTTAACGTGCCTTAGTGGGTGAGAACCTGGAAAACATTTCTTCCCCATTAATACGGGATCCGATGGCTTCCACTACCAGGATATTGGGATTTTGGTCTGCCATCTTTTCTTATACAACAAACAAGCGTGGGGCATCAGACTCGACAAATGGAGGACAGAGTTTTTTGTGCACCAATTCAGGGAGATAGAAAATGTGACAGAGGCCACAAACTGAGGGATTTCAAGGGAAAATGGTGCAAGATCAGAATGAGCACCAACATCGGCTCCTGCTTGGGGATGGGCACTCCCAGCGAGTGCCACAAGAACAAAAATAGACCAAGTGCCAAAAATATCCATTGGGAAAAGGAGTCAGCTTGCAGAGCAGAAAACCAGAACCATCTTCCAAAGAATGAATCGAGAAACCAGCAAACAGGTCACCAAGGACCAGAATGAACAAAAACACAAAAACAGAAAAAAACAAAGAACCATACACTGTACAAATGGAGTATACCTTGATTCTGAGAAATCAATCAAGGAAATGCTTCAAATGCCTGCCATTAACAGGAAATTCAAGTAGTTCCCCTTCTAAGTCTTTTAGGAAAAAGGTATTTTCACCAATTTGAATATCAATGGAGTAGGGGCCCATCCATAATGCATCAAATTTACCATGCTTTCCCTTATCTTCATGCCTGTTATCCCATAACAACACAAGATCTCCAACGTTGAAAGCTCTTGGAGTGACCTTCTTGTCAAATAACTTCTTCAATTTTTCTCTGAACTTTACATGTCTTTGGTGGGATGCCCTTCTTTCTTCATCAAGTTCAACAATCTTATTGATTCGAGCCTCATATGGGCTAACTTCTTGGTCCTCCAATTGTTGAACAAACTGAAATGAAGACAATTGTAAATGCAGGGGCAGCAGAGCTTGTGTTCCATAAACCAACTCAAATGGGATTTTACCAGTAACCCTTTTAGAAGTTATTCTGTCAGCCCAAACAAAAAATTTCAGTTGCTCACCCCACTTCTTCTTGTTCAGCTCCAAGGTTCTTCTAATGATCTTCAACAAGTTTTTATTGTTGGACTCAGCTTGTCCATTTCCTTGGGGGTTGTAGTTAGAAGCATATGTCAGATTTATCCCATATCCTTTGCACATTTCCATCAAAGGTTTAGCTATGAAACACATGAAAATATCAGCAACAATTTTGACTGGCACTCCAAATTTGTAGATGATATGATTCAGCATGAAGTAAATGATAACTTGATGTGTTTCTTTCTTAGTGGGGATTTATTCCACCCACTTAGTTAAGTAGTCAGTAGCTACAAGAATCCACTTATGACCAGCACTGGAGGGATCTGAAATTTCACCAATGAAGTCCACTCCCCATTGTTTGAAAGGGGCTTCAACTGACACAGGCTGCAAAGGAAGGGAGCCTGAAGCTTTCATTCTTCCATAAAAATGCTGGCAACTTTCACATTTCCTAACCAGCAGAGTTGTATCTTTGAAAAGGGTGGGCCACCAATAACCAGCTCTCAAAATTTTGTGAGCTGTAACCCTTCCAACAAAATGTCCCCCACAAACTCCTCCATGGAGATTTGCAATTATTCTTGGGGCTTCATCTTCAGCAATGCACCTTAAGAGCACCCCCTCTGGGTTCTTCCAAGCTAACCCAAAATCAGTAATGACATACTTTTGAGAGGTTAACTTAAGAGCTCTTTTCTGATTTTTATTCAAATGATCAGGGCAGCATAGATGTCTGAGATAAAATATTATATCTTTGTACCACTCAGAACTTACCAACTTTTCAAGCACATGCACCCTTTCTTCCTCTACCTCATTCACCTCAATGGTTTGCAAGTTGCTCTCAGCCATAAGCTTAGCTAAGCCCAAACCTCTTACCAATCTTGTGGTTTGGATATCCATGTCATACTCCTACAATTTGTTCACCCATCTGCATCTTTTTCTTGAGATCTCCATCTCTGATAAGATATCTTTCACCATGGTGTGGGGAACATAAGCAACAACTTTAGAGCTCAAAATGTAAGGTCTGAAAACCTTTGTTGCTTTCACCAAGGAAAATTCTTGCTTCTCCATAATGGTGTACTTAAACTCAGCTCCTTGCAATGCTTTACTAAAAAAGACAATTGGTCTCTCAGCCCCTCCATCATCCTTCTGTAATAAAACAGATGCAATGGTGTTTTCTGAAGCAAAAGAAAACACTTGAAAAGGCTTCATGTAATTTGGAGCTGCCAAAATAGGTGTATGCTTTAGTGCTTCTTTGATCCCATCAAAATCCTGAATGGCCGCTTCTTCCCACTTGATAATCTGGTCTTTCTTCAACATGCAAGTGATGGGGAGAGTCAACTCAGCAAAGTTAGACACAAATCTTCTAATGAAATTGATTTTCCCAAAGAAGGATTGGACTCCCTTCCTGGTTCTTGGAATTGGAACCTTGCTAATAGCCTCTACCCTTTCGGGATCAATCATGACACCATCCCTTGATACAATGTGACCAAGCAATTTGGCCTTTTGCACTCCAAAATGGCACTTCTTTGGATTGAGTGAAATGCCATACTCTCTGCATCTTATCAACATTTCTTCCAAGTGCTTCAAGTGATCACTTCTCCTTTTGGAAAACACAGTCACGTCATCTTGGTAAACAACAATAAAATCATTAATGTAACCAGCAAAAGCAACATCCATTGCTCTTTGGAAGGTAGCTCCAACATTCATCAGACCAAATGGCATCCTGACATAAACATATGTGCCCCATGGAGTGGTAAAGGTAGTCTTTATTCTTTCTGACTCCTTCACAACAACTTGATTGTATTCAGAAACCATCTAATGTAGAAAGCAACTCAGATCCAGTCACTAACTGCAGCATATTTTCCATGTTTGGCAGAGGATAATTATCTTTTATTGATGCTCTGTTCAGATTTCTAAAATCCACGCATAACCTGATATCACCATTCTTTTTTCTAACTGGCACTAAGTTTTCAACCCAAGAAGAATACCTTGTTGGCTGAATAATCCCTCCATCCCTTAGCTTCTTCAATTCATCTTGCATTTTCATGGAGAGGAGTGGATTAATCAGCCTCTGCTTTTGTCTGAATGGTTTTGCATTAGATTCCAAAGGAATCTCATGTTGAAACAAGTCCTCTCTGTATGCTTTCAGTTCAGAATAGGACCAAGCAAGGCAGTCCTGATATTTCTTTAACAATTGGACATAGGACTGTTTCTCTTCTTTGTTCAAATTGCTTCCCAACCAAATCTTCCTTGGTTTTTCCTTTGTGCCAAGGTCATGCTCTTCAACATCCCTTGAGGCTGCTATATGTCTGTTAATAATGCAATCAACATTATCAAAGTTTGACTCAAGAGCAACCAGCCCTCTAGGAATGGTATTGGTTTTCAATTGGATGATATCTTTGCCAAACAAAGTTTCTTTTCCTTCTGCTGCACACACCATTGGCTCCCAATCAATACACTGATCAGCAAACTCCCCTTTGTTCTGTAGAAACCATTTCACCTGGGCATCATCATCAAATACTTGCCAATTTTTTACGTTGTCAGGGATAGATGGCCTTGTCAGTATTTCAACATTATATTCACAATTGGGGGACATTGAACAAACATCAAACTGAGATCCCAAGACTGCAAGCTGGTCTGCAACAATATTGAACCTTCTATCATGATGCACAATATTAAATGAGTCAAACATTTCAATCAAATCCCAAACTGCATGCTTGTATTGTTTCATTCTCTGATTTTTAGTAGCATACAATTTTCTAATTTGTTTGACAACTAGTTCTGAGTCTCCTTTGACAATGATATCTTTAATATAATACTTCCAGGAAATTCTCAAACCTAATAACAATGCTTCATACTCAACAATGTTATTAGTGCATTCAAAGTTAAGTTTGAAAGAAAATACAAACTCTTCTTGGCTTGGGGAGATCAGAACAATGCCAACACCATTTCCAAACTTGGAACAAGCTCCATCAAATAACAAGGTCCAAGGTAAACCAACTTGTTCAAGACATTTGCACTGATCAATCTTGTGCTCCCTGTTATCAGCAAACCCCACAAAGTTATCAGCATCTACATCAGCATATAACACTTCATAAGAAGCATTATTCGGATCTTCAATGAGGTGCAACATTTTCTTCTCTCCATACAGTTTTACAAGGTTGCCTTCAATTGGAATGGTGGAAAAAGACATATCCATCTGAACACTTCCACCAACACTTGTAGCCCACTTTCTTGATAACATGATGCCCCATTTGGTAGGGCAATCAACAATGACAACATCAAGTTTCAGGTTCTTACCTGGATAAGCCGCAAGTTGTACCACCAAACCCTTCACACACCCCACAACTGGGACCTCTCTAGAATCCATGGCAGTGCATCTTCCATATGCTGTTGTCACCTTGATATCCAGCTCATTCATGACCTCAAGAGGCATGACATTACATGATGCTCCGGAATCAAACATACAATTGTGCAACAATCTGTCCTTAATGATCAAAGTTGTAAAAAATGGATCAACATTTAATTGGGATTCAACCAAAGATGTCCCCAAGTAAACCTCAGGTGCTTCTCCAAGCTCTTCCAATGCTGGTGGTGTTTCAAGGTCTGCAATGGTTAGAGGAGTTTCTACAATGTTTACATTTCTTCCTGGGGTACTCTTTTCTTCATTCAACCCCAAGTACTCAAATGCTCTCTTCTTGTGCTCAGGAATCCTAAGAAACTCAACAATCAGAACACTAACTTTGATTTGACTCAAAACTTGGGCAATGTCATATGGAACATTCTTTGGCAAGGCAACATTGGAAGGGAGATTAGCAAACTCATCAGATGGCATGGGATTCTTGACAGTTTGGGCATGAGGAGAAGTATGAATCCTTTTTGGGACAGCAAGGCCTTTGGAAGGTGTATCTTTCCTAGGAGCCTCTTTAGGAATACTAGTAAGCAATGGAGTTTTAGGTTTGGCTTGAGGCCCTGCTCCTTTGACAACTCTACTCCTAGTATTATAATCCTTTTCTTGAGCAACAACAACGTTCATCAATAACTGCCTATCTTCCTCCAAAGGGATTCCTCCATCATACTTCTTTATCATTAAAGCTCTTAAATACTCAAAGTCATTATTAGGTATTTCAAAAGCTTGCACTACATCTACTTCAAAAGTATGAGGAGGAAGAAGAAGTGGTACCCAGTGAATGCAATCCCAAAAAGTTGCAGTAGTTCAAGCACTTATCACTTCAGTTGAAGTTGCTCCTTGTGAGTTTGAAGAGCAACCCATCATGCAAACATCATCATCAGTACCAACATCATCATCATCTTCTTCTTCTTGCTGATTTATTTCACATGGAGGATGGGGCAGAAAACATCTATCACACCAATCAATCTCATTGGCTTCATCAACAACAGCAACCCGGGTAGTCAGAGGATCAGGCACCATTCTACTTTCACGTGCTTGGGGATGTCTATTTGCAGATCCCATGGGTCCTTTACCTCTGTCATCTGACCTCTGATCACCCCTAGGATGATTGCCAAATCTGTCATGATTTTGTGCCTTTTGCTGACCTTGTGAACTCTGCCCAATTCCTTTCTCTGCCTGGGCTAGTTTGTAATATATTTCTTTGACAGCCCCGGCCAAAGTCCTAACAACCTCCTCAAGATCCACACTCTTGCTTGCTTGAGGATTTTCTGGGTTTATCAGTTTGACACCCTCCCTCTTAGGAGGTTTTCCAACTGCTTTGATGTTGTTCTCAATTTGTAGAGCCATGTTAAAGGCCTGCCTCAAAGTGCCAGGGTTTTTATCCCTCAAATAGTATGCAACCTTCTTGTCAAATGCATCAACATACTTTATAAGACAAGATTCATCACATGGCCTCAAATTCACAGGAAATCTTCTCAATGTCTTATTGAATCTTGTATTAAAATCATGCACTGATTCATTAGGATTCTTTTTAATATTCTCAAATTCTGAACAAAAGAAACCTAGGGTCTGTTTTGTCACCATACTGCAATCTAAATGCATTCTTCATTTCAGTCCAAGAATCAATGGAGTTATCAGGAAGAGCTTTATACCAGTCCCTTGCATCCTCCTCTAATGTATGAATAAACAATTTAATGTACACATCTTCAAACTCTATTTCGAAATCCTCCATCATATTGACAAAGAGTTTCAAGTGCTGATCACCAGTTATTGCATTATTTCCTTGAAACTTAGGCAATATTGTTTCTTACATCCTGTGGCACAACATTTGGATAGCCAGCCATACCTCTAAAACTGATGGGACCAAAAGTATTAACGACAAATGGAGGTCTGGGTGGAGGTTGAGCCATATTGTTCTGAGGAGGTGATCTTATAGGGGAAACAAAGTGATGAGGAGTGAGGGGTCTATGTGGTACATGGATACAATTTTCAGAATGACTATCCCCTAATGGCTCCTTTTCACGGCAGGCACTATCAGATTTGGAAAATACAGGGGTGGAATGAGAAGGCCCCTCTCCAGATGGAGAATTTGGATTTACAAAGAGACTACCTGATTCAGAAGCAGTTAAGGAAGCATTGCAATCTTCGATCACGTGCCGATCATTTTCACCAATGGAGATCTCTTTTCTTGAGGCTTGATCTCCAATAACCTTCCAAAATCTTCCACCTTCTGAATTAGACTTTCCAAACTCTAGAAATAACCTTCTACTAGGGTCCACAGTGAAGAAAGAGCTTCTTCCCTCTAGCTTTACAAATATTAATGAATTTTTTTCAATTGATAGAGGTTAAGACACTGGCATTTATCAAAATCAAAATAACTCGGAGTCGCCACTAAGGATTTTCACCCTAGTTGTGCAAATGCACTAAAAATAATCTGTCAAATGTCTGTCAGCACTAAAAATCATGCAAAGCTTTACAAATCAGACCCTCCTTCACCCAAATTTATCAATGGTGAGGCAAACTTAGTACAATAACTGCCAGAAAAATTGGACATATATCACGCAGAACTTATAACCTTGTTCAAGTCTTACAGATCTGATCAGAGAATGATGCCTATAAAATGTATTTGCACACAGAACTGCAAGAAACATTACCAGGGTTTGGAAAACTTTAAATTATTCAAAGCATCCCCGACAATGGTGCCACGAGTGTCGGTATCCAAATTCATTCTCCTTTTCAAGCCGAGTAGCAACACAGATTTGACAAGGATCTTAAAGGTAGATAGATAAAAAATATGATTCGTTTTATAGCCGAGGATGAAATCTAACTAACCCTTTGTTACTCAGGGTTTGTGGAGAGATGGATAGCACCATAAAAGGATTTGATCTTATCCTAACTATTTTAGGTTGTGCCTTTCAACCAAGGTAAGAGACCTATTTTGTAACCTCTGTTATTGAAGGAGACGCAATACCTTTCTCTTGCACAAATTTTATAAAGAAAACCTTGGGAAAATATGATCAACACACCAAATCTGACTCTCACGAGTTGTCACTTCCAGAAAATGGAGATATTTTCAACACAAGGCTAAGGTTACTAAAGACATTTGGAAACCTGATCTGTTCTGCATACTTTAGCAAGTAGATTTTTGTTCTTTTGTGGATATACAGAGCAAAACAGGGGTAATTCAAGGTAGGATTGGTTATTTGAATAATTTTTTGGTGGGAGATCAACAAGATAGATTTGACTTTGCTAGATCCTCGAGAAACTTTCATAACAAATGGAGAACTCAATAACATAAAGCTTCAAAATAGTTAAAACATTCCTTCAACCAGAAAGTGTGCGTCAATGGAGGCCCAGATTTGCACTTTTCACACAATCTTTGAGATTCTAGCATGAAGGCTCGAGTTAGAAGACCCAATAAAACATCAAAATCTAAGATCAATCACACCTGAGGTACACCCAGAGGCTTACAAACAATCTCTGTCAACAGATGAAAGAAAAGTGATTTTAAATCATTTATTTCATTCCCAGATGAAAGCTCTTCTGAAAAATGAAATTGCAGATGCCACTAGACTATCACAAGGATTGAGATCTGTGTGACTCAAAGAGATTTTGATACAAGATTGCAATAGGAACAAGAAAAACTACTTGCAGACATTCTGAAAGTGAAATAAACACAAAATTTTCCAGAGATTTAACACAAATTAACTCAAAGTTTATCAGATTCATCAGCAGGGGAGAGTTATTTTAAACAATCTCAGAGCTTGTTGATGGCTATACATTCGTAACCAACTCAACATGAATGAAAATCTAACGCAGAGGAAGTTAACCTGGTTTCTCTCTCAGAAGATGAGCTTTTCTCAAAATTTTCTCATGAAAATGAACTCCCGACCATTTGCAAGAGTAATCTCATTGCATTTATAAATTTCATTTGCTCAATTTTCCTCCAAAAAAGAATAATATTCGAGGGACCCCTGCTTGTTACTCATTTTCCTCAGAAAGCAACCTTTAACAAATTTATATTCAAAAGTTGCTAGGTGGACCAGTTGCAAACTGATCATGTTTTTTGGGCCTCTCCACTAATGACTAGGATGCCATGCCACAAACCTTTGGCAATCCTTCAAAGTTTCTACATAGCTGGACTTGACAGGTCATCCCCTTTTTACTCTCTTTCATCTACAATTCTACCCCACATCCATCTCCTCTGGTAATTCCCATTTCAAAATATGCATTACATAGCAACTGTTGATTATGTCCCCTTTCTACTTTATATCAGAACCATCCACATGTTTCCCTGGCACATTTGCAAAGGTGAGGCACAACAAGTAGTCTCCAAAGAAGTGTGGGCCTTCCACGTGTCTCCCCGACGCATCTCCAAAAATAAAACTCAGGGGCCGGTCCCTAAACATGCGAGGTCCCTCCACGCCATGAAAACATATAATATCATTCTTAATGCACCTTAGTGGGTGAGAACCTGGAAAACATTTCTTCCCCATTAATACGGGATCCGATGGCTTCCACTACCGGGATATTGGGATTTTGGTCTTCCATCTTTTCTTATACAATAAACAAGCGTGGGGCATTAGACTCGACAAATGGAGGACAAAGTTTTTTGTGCACCAATTCAGGGAGATAGAAAATGTGATAGAGGCCGCAAACTGAGGGATTTCAAGGGAAAATGGTGTGAGATCAGAATGAGCACCTAGGGATAAAAATTTCCTGTATTGCTCAGTCTGAATAGTGTTTTTGTGAACCGATAACACTTCGTGTTATCCTTGGTTGATGTGTTGATCCCTGTAACTCTTAGGGAATGTTTTGAGTATTAGTTTAGGATTACTCCTAGTTTCGTAGAAGTTGAATAGTAATAAACGGCTGAGTTGCAGATCGTATCTTCTTTCCTCGCCATTCAGTCTAGTGTAGGTTGTAAGCTCCACATGAACATAATATGGAAAGTGCCTTTAGTTTTTTATAATAAAATTTTGACTATGGCGAGCCTTCAGATCACTCCGATCAAAAGGAATGTATTCATCTGCTATTTTCTTAAGTGTTTGTCTAAACTAGTTCAAATTGATACCAAAAAAGTAGCAAATGAATTGGGGGATTAGATTTCGAAGGACTAAACCTAGCTCATCCTATAACGGGTATGGAAAACCATTTCTTCCTCCTTTAACAAGTTATTTAGTTTAGATGTTATATATTTCTGTCACCAATTTTAAAACTTGAGAAAAATCTCGATTGAAGCTTGGGCCTTGATGGATAACAATTGGTAAAATGATTGATTGTGTCACGTTTATAAGAAAGAATGAAAATTCTTATTCTAAATGAAGGAGTCTTTATTGGTTTGTACCTTATATATGTCGATTAAGTTTTGTTGCTCCATTTAAAAAGTGCAACGATGGAACTGAAACTTAGTTTTGTTTCCAATTCTATAATTCAATTTTATTGAAGATCTCATTACTTGTATTATGTGGTGATTCTTTGGATAATATGAGTTTCTATTGGATGATATAATCAAGTGTATTACATCCCCATTATTGAGGAGTAGTACGTACTGGTCATTATGACAAGATAAGGAGGTTTAGACTTATATACATAAGAGCAATCAAGATTCGGTAGTCACTGTGTTTGAAATTGGAATCTTATTACAACATAATGTAATATGAAATAACTCATTGTGTTGTGTTGTATTAAAGAATACACAAGACTGTATAATTGAGAAATGAAGTCTATATTGCCTTAATTCCTATAAGTTATTATGGTATATAACTTTGAGATATATAAGTCTCATGCCATATTAGGATATTAATTGTTAGTATATGATATGTTGTTTTATGAATTTATGACATATAAACTTCATGGAATTAAGGCAATAAGACTAAAGTTTTATAGTCCAAACTTATTTGATTGATATTTTAGTACTACTGAAACTGGTTGGGTTGAGTTACGTTGAATAGATTACTTGTGTGTCCATGGTTATTACTTCTTTGAACTGCTTAAGCAGCAATAATAACAACAACTTCTAGCTAAGAATGAGATAATATGAATTCATACCATGTTGATATGAGTTTGATATTACTACCTCACCTCCATGAGTATTGATGGATTTTATCATAATTTCTTTTATTTATTATTTGATTATCATTGTTGGACAATAATATATTTATCTCATCTTATCTTAACTTGTTTATGTAATCTGTTAATGAAACTCAGCTAATGAGGTACACTGAACAGGTAAAATGTGTAATAATTAATGGATGCAAATTGATATATTAAACATGATGTTGGATGTACTTCATGATTATATGGATAGTATGAATTTTAAATGTTGCGGTATTTATTTATTCTAATATCTTATGACATAAATTGATAAGTGGGATAATGGAATTTTCTTTCTCACTTCAGTTGAACTGACCTTGTCTAACCATTGCAGGAAAGTGAGCAAAGATAACAAGCATGAAGTAAAGAGACATCATGGTTATCTAATTGAATCATATGCTTACTTTAAAAGGATAAGGTTTTCAGTCTAATTTGTTGAAATGAGATATTATTATTTATGATTAGAATTCATTTGATGTTGATGTGTAAGGGCTTACTTGTGAAAATCTATCGATAAAATATGTATATATTGTAACATGGTAATGAATTGATATTTCGATCAATAGATCATTTATACGTATTATTGAAAGACCGATGTTATCTTTCTCGAGTCTTTGTAACATCTTCTACTATGTTGTAGTAATATTAGTATAGATATTGCTAAATTCTTGTGATATATTATGAATATAGAACCATTAAATTATCATATGGAAGGAATATTATAGCTTAGTGAATCAGTAATATAATTATGATAGGTTAATGAAATATAATTTAGACAATTGTTGGAGCATTCATTATTATGTTAAAGGATTAATTGATGAAAATTTAAAAGTATTACTAACAAGAGGTTGTGATATCTCACAAGTCAAGTTAAAGGTCTAATGCTTAGTAGATAAGAAATCACCTAAGTATGAAATGTGTGTGTATATATATATATATGATGGGATTATTTTCTAGTAAAGTTTTAAGTAATTATACCATAAGGAAAATAAGATGATGAAACTTCTAAATGGTAAGATAAATTTCAACATTCAAGGAATAAGTCTTAATTGAATGTATTCCTTTGGGAAGAACTCAAACCTTTAAGGGAACTAAGTTGAATTATTATGTAAAACCAACCCAAATCTTGTAGCATGATGGGAAACTCAACATAATACTGATAGGTGATTAAGTAAAAAGAATAGAACCAAGATGTTATCTTTTACACTCTAAGCATACTGAAAATCTGAGAAATGGTGAAATGAAGTAAAAGTCTATCCAGATTTATCCTCATCTAAGATATGATGTGATAAAAATTACGATGAAGTTTTACCCAATTATAATATGTAATGAAAAAAATTCATTATTAATCAGATTAAATTAAATAATTAAAGGAATAATATGGGATATCTTTGGTGAAGAACTATATGGGATTAAACCCTTGCTTACTAATCTTCTATGAAATCATAGTTATGATGCCTAATGCAAATAGATGAACTATTTTTTAGGAACATGCATGGTGTGCTCACCTTTGAGAACTTATCAAACAAATCCACTATGAAGGATTGGGAATCTATGCTCCCAAAAGGGTAAATTTAATAAAACCATAATTAAGATATGATGGTGTAGTCATATAGTGGAATAAAAACAATGTTCCTATAGATGGGATGCATTTGAATATATATTTAGACACCAAGGAAATTGACATGAAGATCTAAGAAGAATAAATAAGCTTCCAAGTTGGTAGCAACCTTGCAAATAAACTTAAGTTGGGTATGGATATTATTGCAAAATTTTCTCAAAAGAATTACTGTATCACTAAAATGAGAAACCTAAAATGAGTAAGATTCATATACATGTAAAATAGACCTGACTAATATAAAAATGCAGAAGTAAACCAGGATAACACTATTCAAATAAATAGAATAAGTGTTATTAAAAGGGGGCTAATGGAAATGATCTAGAGTATCATAAATGCTTGATGATTATATAGCTTTCATAATTACATATAGGTTAAGAACAACATTAATTTTTTTTACTCCTTGATAATGAGAGACAATCGTTTATACATTTGAAGTCGAATCAGGAATTGCAAAATAGTAAGACTGGGAATAACGATATCTAAAGAAGTTATCTAACTTATATCTGAAACAAATAGGTAGAAATGAATATTATTAGAACTAAATTTTGACCTATTGTATACTAAGAGACATGACCCTAGATATGATTCATTAGTGTTGAAAGAGTTGTGGGATCTAGAATAACCTATCATGATTAATTTAATTAAGATACTGTGTTTCAGTTTAGGACTCTTGACAGGTCAACTCACTATAGCCACTATGTGGTCGTATCCATTTAATGACACTAGTCATTATTTGAATACTGCCACTTAGCAGCTATACTGAGGTTCCTTTTCAAGACCCTAAATTGTGACATGGTATTGTTTTAAGTACAAGCTTGTTAAAGTTACAAATTCAGGATGGAACCCCACGGATACGTACCCCGATTCCAACCTATTTTGGCTTCGGGAAGGGAGGTGGTCTAGTAATGATGCGAATCATTATGAAGATACTTACCTTCCCATAAGCATCATAAGATGTCATAGAGGTATGTCTTCATGCATGTTAATCCAGAATTGTACCTTGTACAAGACTTATAGTTATTTACAAAACTATTAACTACTAATCCATATAACTTAATAAGTGATTAAGGTGATATGAAAAGTTCCCAATGGCAAGTGTGTCATCATGGAACCAAGCATGGCATACATGACTCTGAAACTTTGTACAAAGTAGTGTAAGTTGTTGATTACACTGTTGTGATTTCACTAGGATCTAAGTTGTGAGATGTCAGATGGATTTCATGGAGGAATCTAGGTAGACACTTAGAAAGCATTCACTTAATTATCAATGATTGATAAAGGAAAAACCAGATGATACACTTGTTGTATTTTCTCATAAAGAACATTGAGAGTAATCGAGTAGGATTTGTATACTCTCATGCAACTATACATGGTTTATGACAGTTATCGAAAATGGATTGCATTAAGGTTTATGTTAGATTTAAATATATGGGTATTTAAATCATGAAGCATAAATTTAAATATTAAAAAAAAATCCTAGATGTGAAGTGAAAAAAGTGGTTATTACATTTTGGTATCAGAGATGAATGTTGTAACTCTTGGACTTAATGGGTCCTTACGCTTAGAAAATTATGATTTAGCAAACAAAATAAAATGAATGGAGGATGTACCATGGATAAAGACCCAGACCAAATTAAGATTTGGGTTCATGGGGGTAAACAAGTTAGATAATATTCTAATAATCTTTCATGACAAACTAAACTAGATAGATGGGTGGAGCAACTGGTAAGTGTGAATATGACTAGCCAAGGTAAACAACTTGTGCTGAATGATGATGATCAGTAGAGGGTTACTCAATTGATCAAACTTGTCTTATGGCATATTTGGATCTTAAATCCAAATAAAGAAAAAAATCCGTATAAGATAAATGGATTAGATAGGGGAAGACTATCTACTGTAATGGTTGGTTATTGGAAATGCCAATTAGGCCAGAATGAAATTTGTAAAAAAAATACAAACAAGTTCTTCCTATCATAATGACACGTAAGTGTAATTAGAACTTCATGTTGCTGATATAATATAATATTAAAGTAGTTACGTTCATTGAAATAATGAAGTGACTAACTAAAAAATGAATTGGAATTCAGATTTTTTGATAGCAAATAATAGACAATTTGCGTGAATTGTAAATTTATGTCAATAATTATGACATTGTCAGTGAATGGACTCACTGTGTACAAGGGGAACATACTTAAGTTCAGATAGGAACCTAAGATGTAGTAATTAAAAAATGGTAGTTTTTCTGAAAAACCAATGTCTTAATGATGCAGAAGCATCAACTCTGGAATATACATGGGATAATACCATCAAATTCTTGATTGCATATGAAAGTTGGTATTGCTTAGGAACTTTAGGTGGGATATTGGAGCTAATAAACCTAAACATGGAGGAATGAGAATCAAATGTACTAATATTTTAAGAAGTATTGGAAGAAGGAAATATGTATATAAGGCTGAATTGCATATTCCTTGACTATAATATAGTTGCATGAGATTGATTATATAAATAAAATGCAATGGGAAAATGATTTAGAGATAGATTCAGGCATATGCATCCTTATATGATATCCTTACTGGTAAAAATGAACCGGCGCATGATTCATATGTTTCATAAACTATGCAACCTTGCTGGGTTGTGAAAAAATAGGATTATCATGGTTCTAAAATTGAAGTTTAGTAAGACTAAAGGATTTTCCAAAATAACCAAGATTTTGAATATGAGTTGTATACTTCCAGTAAGGAATTGGTAAACTATTTCTGCTCCAAGACCTTTATGTTAAATTTTTCTGAGATTACAAATAGTCCTTTGGCTATGGTTATAAGGGGAAAGAAAATAGTAGCTCAATTTGGAATTAGAAAAATTGAGTTTCCCACCTGGGTGGCAAAGAATGTTTACAAGACTATTTATAGAGATATGAGGTTTTGTTTTAACCTTTTACTTTTGAATATATAAAACTTTCATCCTCCAATTTGGATCTTATACCTTGTTAAGGTATAGAGGGACTGTTTTACATTTGACGGTATTTGAATCTTGGTTCTTGAGCTTCTTAGGGGATAAATGTAATATACAATGATATTGATATGGGCTATATTACTATATTATCATTATTCAGGTTGTTACTCTTTTTGACAGTGTGTAAATATAGTATAATCTTCCTATTAATGTACTATGTGAATTAATATGGTAAAAAATGTTTGACTGGTTTACTTATATTTTATTGACTAAACACTTGTCTAGATGATTGAATGATCAATGTGATAATTACTTTACTTGATATGCTTATAAACTTGAAATATTTGTACAAGGACATGGTACTCATTGTCATTACAAACCTTTCTATAAAATCTGAGACATTGAGTTGAATACAAGTGTATTATGCCCAAATAAAATTTCACATGCTGATACAGTATTGACAAATAGGTAAAATTTCAAATCTGGTAAGAATCCAGAGGTTGAAGAGTCTAACGAAGAATCTCAGGTATGTAACTTAATATTCATGATTCATTTGGAATATATAAACTTACTTTCAAAGGTTTTAAAGTCAAAACCATCTTTAAATTTAAGATTTTTATCGATAGTATGTTCCTAAGACTGTAAATACAGTCAGCCCAGTTGTAAGAAGATAAATTTTCAGCTAAAAGAGATTGTAGGCTTAGAAAAGTAAAGCCTTCCTAACTTAGGTCTATAACTTTGTGAAAGTTATTATAAGATTATTAAGGAGTGAAATGCTATTTCTAAAGCTTTGTCAAGGTATGATTTGAATTTATTTTATGGTTAGAATCTGTTAGTATGACCTTAAAAGAAAAACTCCTCATGACTAGTCTTGCGTGTTGTAATACCTTGATGAAAGATAGTTGTAACTGTACTTGTTGGTTCAAAAGTAGCAATGCCATGTTGAATTAGCTTGATAAATCTTGATTCTAGAAATTATCTTTTGTTATGTATTGCATAATAATACATGAAATAACTACTGAAAAGATAGAATCTATGACGTGATGTTGATTATGTGTAATGATTTTATGGTTGACAAGTAATGACAGCCGGTAAATGTGAACTTATGTAATATAGAACTGCTAGTTTATGGTGAAAATAATGAATGTTATCCTAGAATTAAAAGTGTGTAATTATGTGCATGAATGAATTGACTGTGAGTAATGAGATGAAATCATCGAGACGATGATTCATTAAGGGAGGAAAAATGTTACACCCTGCAAGTTCAGTCTAGATTATAAGAGGGACCGTCATCTTCAACCGATCGTGACAACAAGCAAAAATATTAATAAATGAATTTAGTAATGGTTGGAAAACCATGGCAAGGGAAATAATATGGTTATTATGAACTAAAGTAAATGATATTTCTTATCGAAAACATGTACATTTGATAATTATTGAAATTCACGTAATAGGTCATCGATGACATGACTTATATGTTTAGAATGAAAGTGGCATGAAATCCAAAGGCAAGCTTAAGTTGATAGACTTCTAAAAATTTGTTTTCGAAAGGACGGATAACTTAATATGTCATACCGGATGCATTGGGTCATGATATCACAATGGGCCAGGTTAAAGTGTTATAAGGTTAGTATATATACTTGTGATATTCAGTAAATTTCATTGTTTCATTCCTTGCAAGGAATGTGTTTTAAACACGGGAACCCAATTTAAGGATTTATGTAACAATCATATTAATGATCAACCACTATGATCAATAAACTATGACTTATGAATCATAGGCCATAATTCTTATATTGGATTATGGAATTATTATAGCTTATTTCATGTTTTATATGTATCGCTATGGGATTATAGATGGTAATTAAAAAAGTTATAAAGTTATTTATTTAAAATAAAAGCTTTGAGTCAAACCCGACCATGCATACGAGCTTGTATTTAATGATGAGCTAGAACTCATGTAAATGACCAAGCAAAGGATGAATTATCAAATGCCATAATTACGGCTTATACAACCACGCAACTTATGTAGAAAATCATTTATGTCCTCTCATTAATATCAATTAATCACCTCGAGATGAGTGCAGCTCCATCTTACAACTATCAATTTGAAGGGTTTCATTTGATAGTTTTGCCAATAAAAGTTGGAGCTTGGCAAATTTGCATAGGACAGAAGGTTGTAATGCCATGCTAGTTCTAAATTCTTTACTTTATAAAAACATTTTATTGATCAAAGGGCTGCTACAGAGGAATCTAAGTTTCTCGGTTTGAAGTTGTGTTCGATTTGTGGCTGCAAAGAAAGTTGGAAGAAAATAATTCAGTCTGCCCTTTTTACAGGAAAGAACCATTCTTTATCCCCCTATCATTTTATTTCATCTGGTATTAGAGTGAATACATATTTGCAATTCTATTTGGGTTAAGAAAATTGTGAGTACATGAAATTTGGAGCTTGTTGTTTTATACTCTGATTTCTATGAAAAGAAATGGTAAAATGTATGACTGTAAATCATAGGCATCTAATATTATTTATCTCTTATACTACTCAAATCGTGTTTAAAATTATGGGTTTAAATGATACTCTAGGAAGAGGTTTAGAGCCCTCTTCAATTTGTTTGCATTATATCGATTTTGGTTGACCTAGATAGTAGTGGTTTTTGTGAAAATATTATAATATTTATGCAAATTAATTTTAGGTTTTTGGGTTTTCTAATATCTGACCAAAATCTTGACATTTGGATCTGGTAACAAACCTTGTTCCTGATACTGATGTTTATTTCCTTTTCACTTTTGGTCTGTGTGTATTAACTACGGGAAAATGAAGATGTATTTGGGTATGCACCAAGGTTGAGTTCGGTGATCTTCAATTGGTTTTTTAATTCATTATTATAAACTTTTATATAAGGTATTAAATAGACTGCTATTTTTAATTAGTTCAACTGTTAGTGAGCTAATATTTTCCATTATGGCTTAGGATTTACTGGTTTTACCCAACTTAATCATTTACCTTTAATGGGTCTTGCGAGTGAGTTTTCTCTGTCACTCCCTCTTCGTAAATTAAACCTGGGTATAAACATTTCCTGCATTGCTTAGTCTGAATGGTGTTTTTATGAACCATAACACTTCATGTTATCCTTGGTTGATGTGTTGATCCCTGTAACTCTTAGGTAAGTTTTTGAGTTTTTTTTTAATTACTCTTGTTTTTGTAGCACTTGAACTTTAATAAATGTCTGAGTTGCAGAAATTATCTTCTTTCATCACCATTCAGTCTTGTGTAGACTGTAAGCTCAACATGAACATTCTTTTACCTTAGAATATGGAAAGTTCCTTTAGTTTGTTGTAATAAAATTCTGATTATGTTGAGCCTTTGGCTCACTCTAATCAAAAGGAATGTATTCATCTATTATTTTCTTAAGTGGTTGTCTAAACCAGTTTGGATTGATACCAAAAATAGAAAATGAATTCGGGGATTAGGTTTTATAAGGACTGAGCCTAAATCATCTTATGTCAGGTATGGAAAACCATTTCTTCCTCCTTTAGGAATTTATTCAGTTCAGATGTTATATATTTCTGTACTAGTTTTAAAACTTGTGAAAAATATCAATTGGAGCTTGGGCCTTTGATGGATAATGATGAAAAAATTTGATTGTGTCATGTTTATAAGAAAGATTGAAAAAGTCTTATTCTAAACCAAGGATCTCCTGATTTTGGCACATTTGATATGTCACTTAAGTTTTGTTTCTCCATTTAAAAGGTGCATTGGTGGAACTTAAACTTAGTTTTGTTTCCATTTTATAATTCAATTTTATTGAAGATCTCATTACTTGTATTATGTGGTGATTGTTTAGCTAAATATGACTCTTTGTTGGATGATATAATTAAGTGTATTATATCCCATTATTGAGGAGTAGTACATACTAGTCACTATGACAAGATAAGGAAGTTTAGACTTATACATACATAAGAGTAATCAAGTTTTGGTTTGGGTGTGTTTTGAATTGGTTCTTATTACAACTGATTGTAATAGGAAGTAACTCAATGTGATTGTGTTTTATTAAATAATACATAAGAATGTATAATTGAGTTGAAAAGTTATATTTACTTTAATTCCTATAAGTTATTATGGTATATAACTTTGAGATATATAAGTCTCATGTCCATATTAAGATATTAATGGTTAATATAAGATATGTTGTTTTATGAAGTTCTGACATATAAAATTTGTGGGATTCAAACAATAAGACTGTAGTTATTATAGTATCAAACTTAATTGACGATTATTTTAGGATTTCTGAAACTAGTTGGGATCAATTGTGTTGAAAGGATTACTTTGTGTGTCCAAGGTTAATAATTATTTGAATTTTTTGAGCATCATAAGTAATAGCAACAACTTCTAGTTAAGAATGAGATAATATAATTCATACCATGTTGATATGATTTGATATTTCTATCTAACCTCTAAGGGTATCGGTTGCTTCTATCATAATATGTTGTTTTGATTATTTGATGATCATTATTGGACATTATTCTATTTATCTCATCTTATCTTAACTTGTTTATGTGATATGTTAATGAGACTATGTCAATGAAGTATACTGAAGAAGGTAAAATGTGCAGTGCTTAATAGATGCAAACTAAAATATTAAACATGATGTTAGAGGTGCTTCGTGGTTATGCTGATAGTATGAATTTAAATATTGCGGTATTTATTTATTCTAATATCTTATGACATAAATTGATAAGCATGGGATAATGGAATTTTCTTTCTCAGTTCAGTCCAAACTGACCTTGTCTAACCATTGCAGGAAAGTGAGAAAAGATAACAAGTGAAATAAAGAGACAATTGGTTATCTAATTGAATTTTCTATGCTTACTTTATGAGGATAAAGTTTGTAGTCAAATTTGTTGATAAATGAGATTCTTATTTATGATTAAGAGGATCATTGATGTTTTTTGTGCAAAGGGCTTATTAATGAAAATCTACTTGTGTAAATATGTATTATTGTAACATAGTAATGAATTTGATATTTTGATCAATAGATTGACTACCTATTATTGAAAGACTATTATCTTTTATGGAGTCTCTGTAACATTTTACTATGTTGTAGTAATATTGGTATAGATATTGTAAATTATTGTGATTATTATGAATATAGAACCATAAATGATCATATGGAAGGACTGTTATAACTCATGAATCAATAATATCTTAACAACCTTATGGACTAGTTGAATAGGTACTTTCAATGATTGAAATAAAGTTAAATTAGTAATATAATTGATACCTTAATGAATACATTATGGACATTGGTTGAGTATTCATTATGCTAAAAATTATATTGTTGAACACTTAAAAGTATTGTTAAGCATAAGGTTGTGATTTCTCGTAACTCAAGTTAAGGGTCTAATGCTTAATAGATAACATGTTATCACCTAAGTATGAATATTGGGGAATTATATTTATAGTAAGGTGTATTTTTATAGTAACTATACCTAGAAGGAAAATAAGATAATGAAACTCTCTGATGGTAAGATAAGGTATGTTCAACGTTCAAGAATAAGTTCTTTGACACTTAATGTTGTTCCTTTTAGGGTAGAAATCAAACCTTTAAAAGGAACTAAGTTGAATTATTATATAAAACCAATCTTATTCTCGTAACATGATGGGAAATCTCAACATAATACTGATAGGTGCTAGATTAAATAAGAATAGAACAAGATGTTCTTTACACCTAAGATATTATCAATCCAAGAAATGGTGAAATGAAGTAAAATCTCTATCAAATTTACCATCATCTAAGATATGATGTGATGAACATTAATTGAAGTATTTACTCCAAATATCAATATGTAATGAAGAAAATTCATTATTAATCAGATTAAAATTAAATACTTAAAGGGCCCATAGGATATGGGATATGGTTGGGAAAGAACTATATGGGAGATTAAATCCCTAATACTAATATTCTATGAAATCATATTATGATGAACTAATGTTGTTGAAATTTTTATTAGGAACATGTAGGTTGTGCTCACCTTGAGTACTTATCAAACAAATCCACTATGAAGGATTGGGATCTATGCACTCCCAAAATAAATTTAATATAACCATAATTAAGATATAGATGGTGTAGTCATATAATGGAATACAAACAATGTTCCTAAAGATGAGATACATTGAATATATATTTGGATGCCAAGGAAATTGGCATGAAGATCCAAGAAGAATAAATAAGCTGCCAAGTTGGTAGTAACCTTGCAAATAAACTTAAGTTGGGTATGGATATTGTTGCAAACGTTTCTCAAGAGAATTAGTGTATCACTAAAATGAGAAACCTAAAATGAGTAAGATTCATATGCATGTATAAATAGACCTGACTAATATAAGGATGCAAAAGTAAACTAGGATAACATGATTCAAATAAATAGCATAAGTGTTATTAAAAAAAGGGGCTAATGGAAATGATACAAAGTATCATAAATGTTGAGTTGATTATGTAGCTTTGCATAATTACATATAGGGTAAGAACAACATTAATAGTTGTTTACTCCTTGATAATGAGAGACAATATTTTATACAGTTTGAAGTCGAATCATTAATTATGTAATAGTAAGATTGGGAATACAAATCTAAAGAAGTTATTTAACTTATATATGAAACAGATAGGTAGAAATGAATATTATTGGAACTACATTTTGACCTATTGTGATACTATGAGATAGGACCTAGATATGATTCATTAGTGGTGAAAGAGTTCATGGAATCTAGAATAACCTGTCATGATTAAATTATTAAGATATCATGTTTTAATTTAGGACCCTTGATAGGTCAACTCACTACAGCCACTATGTGGTCATATCCATTTAATGACATTAGTCATTATTTGAATACTACCACTTAGCAGCTATACTAAGTTTCCTTTTCAAGACCCTAAATTGTGACATGGTATTGCTTTAAGTACAAGCTTGTTAAAGTTACAAAGGTGGATTGAACCCAGTAGATATGTACCCTGATGCCAACATATGATGACTATGGGAAGGTAAGTGGTCTAGTAATGATGTAAATCATTACAAAGACACTTGCTTTCCCATGGGCATCCATAGGATGACATAGAGGTACGTCTTCATGCAGGTTAATCCAGATTTGTACCTTGTACAAGACTTGTAGCTATTTAAAATAATATTAATTGTTAATCCATATAACTGAATAAGTGATTGAGGTGAGATGACAAGTTCCCAATGGAGAGTGTGTCATCACAGAACCAAGCATGGCATACATGACTCAAAAACTTTGCACAAATTAGTGTAAGCTTGCTGATTACACTATCGTGATTTCACTAGGATCTAAGTTGTGAGATGTCAGATGGATTGTGTGGAGGAATCCAGGTAGACACTTATAAATCATCACTTAGTTATCAAATATTGATAAAGGAAAAACCGTATGATACACTTGTTGTATTGGCTCATAAAGAGCAATGAGAGTGATCGAGTAGGATTTGTATACTCTCATGCAGGTGCACATGGTTTATGATAGTTACTGGAAATGGATTGCATTAAGGTTTATGTTGGATTTAAATATATGGGTATTTAAATCGTTAAACATAAATTTAAATAATAATAAAAAAAATCCCCAAATGTGAAGTGAAAAAATTAGTTATTACAATTTCAATTCATACTTAAAGCGGGGGAATGTAGACAGTCAAATTTGGTAATTTGCACTTTGGCAACTCTTGATTTGACTATGCACTCTTGATATGATAAATATAACTTCTCCACTCCCACTTGCACACTAACATGTCAACACATTTTGAGAATAATATGCATAAGCTCATTAGAAAAACATAATTTTATTAGTTCCAAACTTCATGTATCATATTTCATGTTCCACATAAAGAATATATAGTCTGGTCAGAAATTTATATCTCATTCTAACGCATCCATGCGGTCTTAGACTGACATGTCCTCTACCTCTTCTTCCAAATTTATATTTTTGTTGGGTCTTATTATTGGAGGCACAATGACTGAGAGGGGGGTGAATCAGTCTTATAATTTTTTTAATTCAATTACTTATACTTTTGAGAGTCATCAAACTTAACCATTCAATCATCCATTAACCATATGTGAGCTTATTAAACATTGAATAATCATTTACAAGAACAAGATGCAAGAGTTAACACATGAATACAACATATAATGTGGAAAACCCTAAAGGGGAAAAAAACCCATTAAACATCTACATATATTACACACATAAAGGAATCAAGTGAATATTACACATCACATAAAATCCTAGTTTAGTAGGAAACCAACCCTACTAGGATTATAAAATCCTAGTTTAGTAGGACAACAATCCTATAAGGGGGATCTAACCCCCCAAGATGACCAAGCACCAACTATGCCACCTGAAGGTGAAGATCACTTGATGACTTGTTGCTCCAACAACTGATTGTGATCACTAATTCAACTCCATGTACTCAACACTCTCTCAAACTTCTCTCTCTTCTTCCTCACTCAAGCTTGCACCTTCATATGCTGATTAGGTGTAATGACCTGAAATCCCTTCTTCTATTCCTTTATCATCCTCTCATTCATATTCCTTTCTCTTCTCTTGACCCATCATAACATTATCACACTCTCCTCTAGCTTGCTCATCCCATGCACACCAACTAGATCTTCTATTCCAACTAGGTCATGTATGGATGACCTTCTTCAAGCTTTTCATTTCTCATAGTTGTATCATAGAAGAAATCTACATAATTTTCAAGGTATCTTCCTCTTCATTTCTACCCTCACAATGTGTTCAATACAACCTTCCAAAAAAATTCTACCCACCCAACTCTCTAACTCTCACAAATGAGCCTTCTAACTTACTTATATACCTGTACTAATTTACCCACATCATGTAGGTTGGCCTTCATAGAGAATGTACCATAAAAACATAAAAAACATAATGAGTAAATCATACGCATGACCATATAGGTCGGTCATATCAACATCACACCCAAATCTCCATTAGGTCTTCAATAGGCCTAATTGCACCAAAAAGTAATCTTGCCAAAACTAAACCACTTTGTACCTAACATGACCATCACCAAAGCCTTTAATAAATTTAGGAACATCATAAAATACCTCATCATGTATCCACCATCCCTAGAAAATCTACATCATCACCTCATGTCATGAAACCATCTTAAAGATCATGTTTGTTCTTGTGCACCAAACCCTAGACCTCAAAGATAAGGCACAATACCACATGAGATGACATCAACCACAAAATTATTATATATCACTAGAAATATCTTGATCTCAAATACATCATCATGTACTAATACTGCCACAAATCAGATATTAGATGCCTCAAAACAACTCTACAAGAAGACTACCATGAAAACTCATTTCATCCCCAAAAACCAAGTCTTCAAAGATAGGGCACACTTTGTATTCTAGGACCTCAAACACTACTTGAAACTATCATATAAATATATTAAAACTAACATTCTTCCATAAATGATAAATTAGACATTAGGTCCAATGGGAAAATTTTGTACAAACTGAAAAACTCCTGAAACTATCATTTGTAAGTGGGTTCCACACACAAATAAGACCTATAAAATACATAAAAATAAATATGGAAGATTCCTCTACATCATTAAATCATCAAATTATCAAAATAAGTCAATTTTTTTCATTTAAAACTATTTTCTCTCAAGTCACTTTCAAAATAGGGTTTTGAAATCATAACATAGCAGTTTTGGTGTTAACGATGGTTCATAAAACTATGATGATCAAATATATCATTCTTACTGTAAAGTATTATTATGATACCTCTTAAACTTTATTGAAAATCTCAGCCTCCCATGTAAAAAAAACTTTCTCCAACAAGCATCAAAATCAACTTCGAATGCAAAAACTCACCTTCTTGAACTCGGTAAGGGCAAAAACCTAATAAATTTCTCAACCTTACAAATCAACATCTGAAAAATTTTCCATACCTTAAGAATAACCTTCTTGATGATCTTGAATGCATATCATTCCTTCTCACCCTTTGAAACTCACCATACACCATGGTTTTCCCATGTATTTTCTTCTTGTCTTCTAGAACTTTCTTCCAAGGGACCTTGAACTTGCACTAATCATCTAAATGGTGGCCTTGTATGCCTTCTACACCTTATGAGAAACTTAAAAACACATTACACATGCTTATACTAACTTACCTTTTTCTTCTCTACTCCATGCATCATATCATGTGAACCCTAGTTTAGGACTAGGCCTAGAATGGCTTCTTCACCACATGACTCTCATGAAACTTGTTCTTAAACTTGTGGAAATTCACACACTTCTACCACATCATATCAATCATACTAACCTTTGACCATATTATTAGCTCACACTTAACATATACTTTCTTTATCATGCCTTAAGAACATGTATGTGCACCAAGATACCAAGACTCTTCACACTTACCAATGTAACTCATCATGACACATAAATCATTTAACATCAATAAAATAATGACAACATCATGCTAACTCAAGAAACCCTTTGAAATCAATGTGACTTGACATCAATGACAATAATAATGACACAATGCTAAATACGTATACTTCATCTAGGTCATACTTTCTTATATAAATCATCTACATAACCATATATTAGCAATTAAAGACTACCTTATTTATAAATCTATAACTCTTAAGGAAATGCACTAGATAAATCACTTCATATCATCATAAAAGGAATCCAAATATATATGAATTCATTAGGGAAGCACCCACATCAGGTTTGAAGCTACAAACTAGGTCAAGGAAGCCATATCTCTCATTTGTAAGCACTCAAAGTAAGCACAGTCAAAGTAAATGCCATAACTTATTGATCTATCTAGATATCACATGCTAGGTGGATAATGATGTGTGGTTTGAGGCCTCTTCAGTATTAGTTCCAACATCAATGGTGCATAGGGGTGCCCACAACCATTCTAATGTTTTTTACAAGACTCTTCATCCATGGCCAAGGTTTGAGATGATGATCAATCTATATAGAGAGTCTTGTTGTATGTGTGACAACTAATATTTGACAGTGACAAAAAAATCCAAGAAGGAAAACCACAAAAAGTTAGGAGAAATCTAAAGAAGAATGGGTCTAAGACCATACAACAAGGGGCTAATACTGTACAATATAGTCCTAATAGATTGGTACGGTCTCACCCATGCTGAATTTATCAGTTATAGTTCCAGTTTGAAAATCATTGAGGTTCTAACCCCGTATTTTCTTTGTTGCACAATATCATATCTCTCCAAAATCATTTGTAATCAGCTAAGTGCCTTATATAAATATGTTTCATATTTTCAATTGAATGTTAGAATGATTTGAGTTTATTAACATTATTTCTACCTGATTTGAGTTTCAAATATGAGTTATTAATTTGATTGTAACATCTTTGTAATATCTACAATCAACTCTAATCTAACCTAATTAAATTGACCTAAAATTTAATTAAGGGTTAAACATTTTGGTGAACCCACTTTTGATCGAATCCTTAACCTAATCTAGGATTTATTCCTTGTGTATTAGGCTTGTTGATCTCTAAACCCTAGTTGATTTAGTTTTTGTCACTATATGATCATTATCATCAGTTTGTATTTATTTTTTTCATCTTCATGGATTCTTCTTTTTCCATCCATTACTCTTGATGAATATGTCAAGTGTTATCCTATTTTCTAATATATCTTCACCAACCTTGGTTGTCTCCGCTTCATCCCAGATCATCTTGAGTAAATATGCCATGGATAATATTCTTAGACCTTTCTCCTTCCAAGATGAGCCCACATCTTTCACCTATGATGAGTTTCCTCCTTAAGATATCATTGATAGTGGTCTCCTCCTTTATGTGCAAGTCATTATCTATAATACTTTGATCAAATTTGTTCTCATTGATAATGGTTATGGCCTCAACAATTGTAAGATTTCCTTTTTACATCATTTGGCAATTCCTACCAATAAGTTATCCTCTTTTCCTATTAGTATTTATGGGTTTGATAATATACCATGTCAGCCCCTTAGCAAAATAATATTGCACATCACTTTACAATCTTGCACCTTCCCTACCCTATGCCATGTTATGCCCAATGATCTCAACTATAATTTTCTCTTAAGACATCCTTGGATTCATGTTATGCACATGGTACCTTCTACTCTTCATAATTGTCTCAAGTTTTCTTACCAAGGCACTATTTTAACCATCAAAGTTGATCCTGCTCCTTTAAATTTTGTGTTAAACCTTGATGAGGTCACTATCCCTGATGATCCTCCCCATTCCCCTTCTTATCAAACTTATGGAAAAGGATACAAATTGTTATTACAACATGGCTTCAATGGACATGACCTTGGTTTTCGTGGTCAAGGCATTCAGGAGCCTCTTCATAAAATCACAACAATCTAAAAAAGGCATTGGGTATTCTATGCGCCATGTGGTGTAAACTTCATTAGTTCCATAGTTCCTACCAGCATCACATCAGATATTGTTGAAGTATTTTTTACAAACGAACCTCACCCTTGCAATTGGTTCACCCCAATCTTATCGATGATAGTGCATCACCATATATCCTATCCCTAGATGCCTTTTTTAATGAATAATCCCTCATTGAATACATTGGTGCATATGAGAATCTCCCTCCATTCTACCACAAGAATAGGTTTCCTCATATTCTATCACCTCAAGCATATTTTGGGGATGGGTTTTTTTTGACACAACACCTGATACATTGGATACCATTCCCACTCAACCATATGTTGAAGATCACTCTACCTTGTTAAATGAAGAGATAAATTCTTTTAACTTTGGCATTAGTGATGACCCTCACTCTATACTCTTAGTTGCCACCTTTAGTACCACATGTGCTGATATCCAACAAGTTTTGAAAATTTTTCTTGACCTCTTTACTTGGACCTATAATGACATGCCCATCATTGACCCCTTTATTTTCCATGTATAATATGTGTTGAATGCCGACGCTAAATCAATTCAACAAAAAATTGTAATATGCACCCTAAGATGGCTTTATTGGTCAAAAAATAAATTTAGAGGCTCCTATATGTTGGATTTATTTGTACCATTGATTACCCCTAATGGGTTTCTAATATAGTACTTATCACCAAGCCCAATGGCGAGATCCACTACTACACTAAATTTTGTGACCAAAATAAGGCTTTCCCTGAGGGAAGTTTCTCACTCCCCCATATTGATATGATTGTGGACTCAACAGTATCATATGACATGTTAGCTTTCATGGATGGATTTTTGGATATAACCAGAGTAAAATCAACCCTGAAGATTAAGAAAAAAACATTTTCACACCCCTACGTACATCTTGCTAAATTGTTATGCCTTTTAGGTTAAATAACATTGGTGCTACTTAGCAACGTGCCATGAATCACATATTTCATGTCTACATCCACATGATTATAAGATATTGTGTTGGTGACCTATTGGCCAAATCTAGTAATTTCCATAATCATGCCCAATATATTCACCTCATCTTAAAATGATTATAATTGTACAATGTTCACTTAAAGCCATATAAGTGAGTATTTGGGGTTACCATAGGTAAGTTACTAGTGTACATTATCTCTATTCAGGGAATAGAGATTGGCCCTAAAAATATTCAAGCTATTATTGACATGCCACCACCATAAAATCTCAAGAAGCTTTGTTCCCTCCAAGGAAAAATGCATCCCATTCTAAATTTGATGGCTCTGTTGGTTGATAAAACACAACATTCTATGTGACTTTTGAAGAAAGATATAGAATTTACCTAGGATTCCACTTGTCGATAAAAATTTGAAGACATTAAACTCTATTTTCTCAATCCCCTGATGACATCAATCGTGAGTGTGTTATTTCCTATATGTTAGAACTATAATATTAAGTTTTGTTATAAACCTTAGCTTATAATTAAATAATTTAGAATATTTATATTATAAATTATCTAATATAAAGTACGAGTTTATGGTTAATTGGTTTTTAATTAAATCAAATTATATAAATCAAGGAGGTGAACCTTGTCACTTATATGTTCATAACCCTTGGGGTTATTTAAATATGGTCACGGGCCATAATCGGGTGAATAGAATTCACATTGGGTTAAAAACATGGAGCAGGAGTAAGGATAGGAGTTACTGGACTAGTTAAAATTTTCTCGTTAATGGTAAATTATTGCCATGTTTTTTTTTCCACATTGAGGTTTTCCTCGTTAAATCTAGCATCTCTGTGTTATTTCTTATAATTGCTTTCTAAATTTTTGGTTAATAATGTTTGATTTAATAAATATTTAATATTGTTATTTATTATCTTGGTCCTAATATGGTACCATAGTGGTTAGGTAATGGTTATCAAATTAATTAACCAATAGACATGTCCATTAGGTGGTTGGTTGGTTGGTTAGGAATATGTATTTAACCCCTCCTCTCTGGGACATGTTATTTTTTATGTTCATGTGTGCACATGTGAAAGGGACTCTAGATTATTTCCTACACATGAAAACCATTTACAAGACTACATTATATGTTTGATAAGACCTTATTTTTTATGTTAATTCGTTGAATTTCGATTGAGAGGCTTAAATAATGATAGGGGGATTTCTGTTAACCTTGATTGCTTTTAATCCTCTTTATTCTTAATTTATTTACGTGAAAATAGTGTCTAATCATTTTAAAATTGATAAATATCATATATTTAATGGAAATAATTACAACATTTGGAAAATTTGATTGAAGGAAAAATTCATGGCTCGCAAACTATGGGTAGTTGTGAATGGAACTGAGAAGGCTCTGACTGGAAGAAAAGAAACTGTGGACAACGCTGCTACATATTAACAAAAGGTGCAAGAAGCTATTTCCATCATTTTTCTAAGCATACAGGATGCTCTTCTGCTTCATATCGAGAATTAATAAATTCCAAGTGAGGCTTGGACTTAATTGGAATCAATGCACAAAAGGTATGCATTTATCAAAAATCATTAAACTAATTTTAAAATGTATGACAACTCTCATGAAGGGAGATGAAAAATTAATTAATTATTTGGAAAAAACTAAAAAAAATTAAGACTTGGTTAGATGGATGCAACTGCAACTTAATTCGGGATAAATTACTTTATTTCATTATGCAGTTGAATATTCATGAAAAATTTAGAAATATCATTTCAATTTTGAATTCAAAATATCAAACAGAACATGATATTCTAGATTTTTAAACCCTTAGTGCTCTCCTCATTCAGGAAGAACAAGTAATGAAATTTTTTTATTCTAAGGAGAATGCTTCTTAGACACTTCTCAATCAAAAATCAAAGGGTAAAACTTCTAGATTCAACAAAAATCAACTTTTAAACCTCTTAGTAAAGACAAAAAAAAAAGGAAATTTAAGAGTTATCTTTGATGGTAAATGTCATGTCTATGAAAAATTTGACCATAAGAAATAAGAATGTAAATTTAAATATAATAAGTCAAATTTCACAAACTAAAAGGATGAAAAATCAGACCAAAATCAAAATCAAAACAAGAATCAAAAATAAAAATAAAAAATCCAATGTAATTGCTTTGTATCTTTCCTTTGTCACTAAAAAGGAAAATGAGTGGATATTGGATAGTGGTGCCTCTAAGCACATGAATTTAAGATCCAATATCCTATCTGACCTTAAAGAGTGTAATTTTCATATCTACTTGGGTGATTATTCCATTCTTGACATTCAGGGACAAGGTAAACCAAAAATTTCAAATGGTTTTATTAACAATGTTGTTTTAGTTCCTAAACTTAAAATGAATTTGCTTTCTTATTCTTAGTTGACTCAAAATAATTGTAGTGTAATACTATTGAAAGAAAAATGGTTCATTATAAATCAACATAATGCTACTATAGTTGAAGCCATTCAAAGAGATGGTTTGTATGTGTTTAATGGCTTTCCTTCTGCTTCTTATTTAATAACTCAAATAAGTGGCATGCAATTGTGGCATGAGAGACTAGGTCATGTTAAATTCAGGAGCATGTACGACATGTCTCAACTGAACCTAGTGACTGATCTACCACCTATTTCTAAAAACCATGAAACATGTGAAGGATGCTTACGCACTAACAAATATGTTAACCCCTTCAACAGTCATCATGATGTTAATTCTTTTGAACCTTTGGAACTTATCCATAGTGATGTTTGAGGACCCCTAGAAGTTCCATCCCTTAATGGTTATCTATATGATGTCAAGTTCATTGATGATTTCTCTTGTATGATTTGATATTATTTCATTAAAAAGAAATATGATATCTTACTAAAATTTAAAGAATTCAAAGCTTTAGTTGAAAACTCTTCTAGTTATAAAATTAAGAGACTTAAGACTGATAATGGGGGAGAATACGTTAGTAAAGAATTTGAGTCATTTTTTGTCAGATGTGGTATTCAAAGAGAAATAACTTCTCCTTATTCCCCTCAACAAAATGAGATTGTGGAAATAAAAAACCACACCATTCTGGAAATGGCTAGAAATATGATGCACTCAACATAGGTTCCTAAATTCCTCTGGGATGAAGAAATGAACATTGTTGTTCATATCTTGAACAGAGTTCCCCATAAAGTCTTAGCTAATTCCACTCCTTTGGAAAAGTGGCCAAATCAAAAATCAAGTGTGTCTCATTTAAGAATCTTTGGTAGTCCCGCTTCTCTCTTCATTCTGAAATCAAAATGGAAGAAGCTTGATCAAACCTCTTTTTCTCATATCTTTGTAGGATACGATGTCAAAAGTAAATTTCTTAGGATCTTCGACCCTTCAAAAAAAGAAGTTATAGAAAATAAGAATGTAAAAGCTTTAGAAAAAACTTTATGTTCATCTTTTGTTTCTATTATTCATTATGATTCTAATGAAAATGAAAATGGTGAAAATAATAATGAAAATGATGTAAATGATGAAGAAACTAGTATTGAACCTATAATTAAAATGAATAGTTCTTGTTTCCTCTATAAATAAATTACCTAGATGGGTTGAGTCTATTATGCAAGACTCTAATTCCTAGAAACCTCCAAAAAATGACTAGAAGTCATAATACATATCATGCTTTGATGACATTGTATGAATTTAAACCCCAATATTTCAAAGAAGATTATTCTGACAAAAGATGGATAAATAAAATGAAAGTTGAATATACTTCCTTTATTAAAAATAAAACTTGGGATTTAGTCCCTCATCCTAAAAATAAAGTATAGTGATATCTAGATGGATATACAAGATTAAATATAAAGTTTATGGTAGTATTGATAAATTCAAAGCCATATTAGTAGATCGAGGATTTACATTGAAACCTGGTATTGAATACATTGAAACCCTTGCAACAGTTACAAAAATGAGCACAAAAAGGATTTTGATTGCCTTAGTTGTTTAATATGGCTGGGAAATCTAGCAGATGGATGTCAAAAATGCCTTTTTGAATGGTGATTTAAAATAATAAATCTATATGACCCAACCTAAAGGCTTTGAAGATGTAGGTAAATAAATGTATGTTTTTAAAATGAAAAAATATTTATATGGTTTAAAACAAGCTCCTAGAGTTTGGTATGTAAGGATTAATAGTTTATTCAATGAAGTTGGTTTTTCTAACTGTTCTTATGATAATTATTTATTTGTTAAAATTGATTAAAATTCTATCATTCTCATTGTATTATATGTTGATGATTTACTTATCACTAGTAATTCTAATAGTTTAATCATGAAAATTAAAGAAAACTTAATGCAATATTTTGAGATGACAGTGTAGACACTAAAAATCTACACTCCCTCATCTTTGTCCAAATCATTAATTAAATACATCAATATTTAATACAATGCACCCACCTCTTCAATTAATTAATCACATCAACATTCCACACATAAACCTCTCCTCTTTATTTAATCAACACATTAACATTTCCCCTATAAATTAATTAAATATTAATGTTTACATGATCCTAAGTCCTACATAACACACCCCCCTCATTTGATTAACACATTAGTATTCCACATCTCAAGTTATATAGTATACCAATTTAACCTTAATTAATTAAGTATTTATTAATATATATATATATATATATATATATATATATATATATATATATAATTATCTTATAAATATCCTATTATCTATCAATTATCCTATATAATATTATATTTATACACTTAATGAATCACTAAATAACTAGCTAATATCTATCCTAAAACAAACCTAACTAGTTTACACAACATCTAACCTATTTCATCACTTCCCTAAACCAAACTGACACATCTCCAACCAACTCAACACTTACCAACAAATTAACAACTCACCCCTCGAAATTCAAAACAAGAAACCTTGATTTAGAAAATTGTTTCAACCATTTGCCATCTAAATCTAAACAGACCAAAATCGTTGACGATTACTTAAGAGCATTTTTTCAGTTTCTCTTCAGGGATCATCCACTTGCATTTTAGAGTCTAAGTTTCATTCTCAAGTTCATTTGTGCATCAAATTGTTTGTGTTTTCATCCAACATTGTTATTCACAATCATTAAGCATCTTGGGAGTCATTTTGGAACTTTTGCATATCAGTATTTCATCATCCAGCTGCAAGCTTCATCAACTTCTTGCATCACCTTCCATCAAGGTTAGATAATATTTTATAGCTTCATTTCTATATCCAGGTATTCTTATCCATTCATTTGTTTATCTGAAATTATTATCTACATCTCTGAAAGACCACAATTTCAAATTAATTAGTAAAATATTGCATTTTATTAGTTTGTCATTATCCTCTAGAATCATCAGCAATTGCATGAATCGCCAGTGATTCCTATTATGTTTATCTTCCTTCTAATATATATATATATATATATATATATATATATATAATCTACTTATCATTCATTTCAAATATATTTTATTCTAACATTATTTCCAACATGGTTCATTTTATATGGCAATAAATGGTCCAAGTCACTAGATTACTAGTATAAACTCATTGCCCATTGTCTGTCATCCATTGTACTGGGAACAATACAACATCCTACATGATCTTGAATTGTGTACTATCCATTGTGCCCCTTTAGATCATTTTTAGAGAATTTTTGAGTTCACTCAACGGATCCGTGACACTGTTGAGGAATTTTGGGAAGCATATTTTGAGCTCCATCGCATCCAAGTTGATTTTGCTTAGTTTGAATATAAGTACGAAGATGAGTTGGAAAATTCAAACTTTGAGTCTGAATGCAAGGAAAAAACTGACTCTAAGGACTTAGATTCTAAATTTGAGTACTAGTACGACATTGAAGAAGAGAATTAGGACTTATTTGAATAAGAAAATCCAAAATACACAGAAGAAGAGAATTCAGATTTCTCTGAGAATTCAGATTCGGACTTAGGTTCTGAATTTGAGCCATATTTTATACCTTTCATTTCTCATTATCTATTATCTATATGTTTACAATAAACTCATTTATTATCATCATCTGGTTATCATTAATCTTATATTATTTTTCTACCCACTTGATTGTGTAAAATAGGATTGACACCCTTGTGAGGATGTCCTTTGATTTATGGGGACTAGCCTTTGCTAGGAAATCTACCTCATATTTACTAATCATATTTTTTTTAGTGTCTGTGATCTGCAGGTGTTATCACACGAAGATATCCTACATCATTTCATATATGGAGCGTAATATCAATTACCATTAGTCACATCCACGGGTATCACTAAACCCCTTCATTCTGAGGTTGGTTAAATTCTAATTTCTTGCTTAGTGAATTAAGTTGAAGAGGTAGGATTTATCCTAAAAATCTTGGCACATCTAGTGGGACATTTTTCCCTCACTTCATTGTTAATTTCATCAAAACTATCATTTGTTTTTCATTTCTGGTTCTCTTCACAGTAATCGCTAGCAATTTGGTCAATCTCTAACAATCGGGTGAATCGCCAGTGATTCATTCAATCGCCAACAATTTTGCTGATTTTTTTTCATTTGCAAAATATCTTCTAGTTCTTATTGTCTAGTCATTTCTCTATTTTCTGTTAGTCTAAGTTTGTAGATTTATGTTTTAATACATTCACTATCAAAATCTAAAGAAAAAACCTTTTATTTATAGACACCCCAATTTCACATCTATCCTAAATCAATTAATTTCCCTTCCTCATTTCCCACAAAAATACACTTCGAATTAATCAAATATAATTTGATTAATTATCCATTTCAAAATCTAAAAATAATCTAATCCTCACAACATGTCATTATTCTCCATGTTTTTCCACTATTGAATTAAAAATTCAAATTCAAATCCTCACCCACCATTCGTGGTCCCCACTCACCTAAAATCCTCCACTTATGAATTAAAAATATAATTCAAATCCTCACCCATTCTTCGTGGCCCCCACTCACCTAATATTGCCCACATTTTCAAACCACCACCTAATCACATTTTCTAATCTTGCCCACATTTTCAAACCACCCACTTAATCTTGCCCACATTTTCAAACCATGATTACTTAAATTAATCTAAGCTAATCACTCCCTCAGGCTATAAATACAACCTTACCCCTCCCCTCTAAACACACGGAGAATAAGCTTTCATGCCATATCTAAGTTCTTGCATCCTTTGAGCAAAGAACATCATTTTGCCTCGTCCTAATGCCAAAATAGCCTCATAATCCTTTTTCCCATCTAGTGCAAAGTAAGAGGATCGTTGTTGCAGGAAGGTCTTGCTCCGTCTTGAAGAAAAGCACCTACATATCACAAAATCAGGGCTCAATCCAAGTTTCCTAGCCCATTCTGAGGTTTGCTACGGAACGCGAAGGAGGAGGTATGATTATTGGTATTTTACTTCCTTGTTAGTAGTGTATTTTTCATAGCTTACATTCTGGCACGCCCGGTTACTTTCGATCTGTTACCATTACTTTCTCAATTAGTGGTTTTATCTGTTCTTTGTTTATTATTGTTTATTATTATTTCCTTTTCTGTTCCTTTTGGTCTTCTTTGGTTAACCTTCACGCTTTGGGTAGTGTTTTTGTTGTGTGGTGTCTTGTGGTGTATCTGCAGGTTATAGCAACAATGAAACTATGCAGCTCATCCTGTCTTTGATCTCCTCGGTGCTTGGTGTTTAGTAGTTCTGATTTTGCTATTCACTCGTAATCTATAGAAACACAAGCACTAATCATTAGTTTATCATCTTAGTGTCATGGGACAACCAATCCGGAAAATATATTTATTTATTTCCTTTTGCTAAAATAACTGCTTTGTAGGAAGTTAATCATTTATTTATTTTTTTCTTTCTTTTATTTTAGTCAATCATTTTATGATCTAACTCTTTCTTTCTTATTATTGTTATTTTTTAACCTTGCTGTCAAAATTTTAGCTTCTCAGGTGAAGTACAGAAGTCAAAAAATAAAAAAAACCAGCTCCTGGGACGTTTTTCTCACGTTCAAAATTTTCATTCAGAGCGTTCTCGTAGCCCATCTTCCGGAAGCCATAACTTTTGCTCCCGAACTCGGAATGACTTCATTTTTTTTTTAACGGAAAGGTATTGAAAAGATCTATGCAATGAAAAAATAATTTTTAGATTTAGACTTACAGAAAAAATTTGGTTTCATTTCTTCTAACACCTGTCTTTTTAACAAAAAAACAACAAAATTATAGTTTTATTTATTTATTTATTTTTAATTTTTATTTCACGAAACATCCTCACACGTATGCTCTTTCCTCGCACTTCAAAAGTGATCTTGGAAATCAGAAACGTGAGGCCACTCGAGCTCTAGAAAACAATTTTTATTTTTAATTTTTTGCCTTACATTTAAATTTTCCACGACAACACTTCTAGATAACGTTTTCACCCTCTTCTTTCATCGTTTTTCTTTTTTGTGAAAATAATCATTATCGCTATTTTGCAATCATGATTAAATTGCAATAATTATTAACATTTAAAAAAAAAAAAATCGAAAATCAGAAAATCAGAAACTATTCCAATTGTATCCGCGTATGCTCTTTTCTTGCGCCTTCGAGCGATCTGGAAAATCAGAAACGGTCACATTTTTTTTAGTTTCTTGTTCTAACATTGCAGGATCCTCTAGCTTTGTTTTCCAACTGTCATTTTAATAATTATTTTCCTTTGTCATATTCTTAATATTTGTTTGGTCGTTGGTTGTGTATGCTCTTTTCCTGCGCCTTTGAGCGATCTGGCAAATCAAAAACAACCACGATCACTTTTCTAACATTTCATTTGCAGGATAACTACTAATTTGTTTTCTGTAGAACCGCGTTGCTGGAATATTGTCAAAAACAAAAACAAAAACAAAAACAACAAAAATCCCGCAAAAATACCACCATTTAAAGACAATTGCTGAAACCAAAAAAAACAAAAAGTACGCTCAGGTACGCAATTATTTTCTGCTAGTGATTTATTTCAAGTTGGAAAGAACCCTGCGTTTAATCACTTCATCATATTGTTTTTGCACGTAGACAAGGTGGATTTCATCACCACCAAAGCTACACCGGTGACGTGGACTTGACTACCACGCACCAACAGCATTTGCATCTGCATTGCACTTTGAGACCTAGTCTCATCACAGCGTTCGGTATTTACCTCGCCGCTGCTCTTCACTTACAGGTAATGCTGTCGTGCAGCGCATGCGAGTCACGCCTAAATAGCTGTAACAACGAAGCCTGGGCATCGTCCCTGTAAATCTTCGGGGAGTTATAAGGACACCATACACATTCATCCCTCCATCACCTTCCACCTTTTCACAAAACCTGTTCTGGACGTGGTGATTCACTCCGAAACAGGCAAGTAAGAATTGGTGAGTCTCCTCCAGTGCTCTAAGGGTTCCCCGTACCAATTCTGTCCCCGTACAGAATTAGGTATATCAGGACTAGGGTATATCGGAGGACGCATCTTCTTGGAGTAATAAGAGCCTGCATCCACCATTTCACAGCATACTTGTATGATTGCATGAAACAATGATCATTCCTGAAGAAGTTACCTCATAAGCCAAAACAATTGAATCCACATGATTGCTTGCTGTTTGAAAACACAATAGTTTAGCATTTTTTTTTTTTTTAATCATAAAACTTGGCTGATATCAATGTGTTCATTGTAAAAGTTTAGACCCTAGTTGTGTTCCACAAAAAAATCAGTTCTCGACCAATTCAATACCAAGCGAAAACATCCAAACAATCCAACCACACAGACCAAAACATCACACCAATTTCATTAGCTTGCTTTAGCTAACAATACATTTGTCATAACTTATTTTCAGCTATATCCAATAGATATTGAGTGACTTGCGTTCACTCCTTATCTCATCAATTGTCAGAACATCCTTTATAGCTTGTTTCAAGCTATATCAAAATTACATTGGGTGACTTGTTTGAGTTCACTCATTATTTCATCAGTTGTCAAGTTTAACAAAATCCCATCTGACACAAATCCCTTCAAAACTCATTTTGAGTTCACAACTGTGTTGAGTCACTTGTTTGAGTTACTCTTCCTATCAAAAATCCAGAGCTTGTTAAAGCCAAACCAATCAACATATTCATCATAGCTTGTTTGAGCTACATCCCACTTGTATCGAGTACCTTGTTTGAGTGTACTCCTTACATTTTCGTCTGCTAAGCTTGTTTAATCCAAACCAATCAACATATTCGTCATAGCTTGTTTAAGTTATATCCCACTTGTATCCCGAGTAGCTTGTTTGAGCTTACTTCTTATAGCCTTACTTGTTAAAACTCAATTGAGCCAAAAAAAAGATCACAATCAATAGGTTGATTTCTTCATCGCACCTTTCTTCATTCTCCCTCTCTTTCAAACATGATGAATTCACGAAAAACATCACACAATGAGCTATTAGAACAAATTAATAAGATGACAACACAACTCTCTCATATGGCTACCCAAATCAGTGAGCGATCACCCAAAAAGCCGATCATACAACCTCACGAAGAAATCAGTTCACGTAAAGTCCAACGTCAGTTTACCCCCCTTGGAGAAAGTCTCTCTAGTGTTTTTCATCAACTAAAAGAGGCTAAACTGATAAGATATCCAATTACAAAACCCTTTGTCAAAGGGGAAGCTAAGCCATGCTGGTACAAACCTAACACATACTGTGAATTTCATCGCATTGATGGTCATCACATAGATAAATGTGTACGATTTAAGAATTACGTCCAAGACTTAATTGACGACGACGTCATCTCTGTAGAACTTGATGACAATGCTCTTGCAACCAACGACACATCCAATACCACAACTTTCCATGAAGAGCTGACTACTGTCGAAACTCCTATATATACTGAAATTCCACGAGATCATGACGACAACAGTCAAGACTCTCTAATTCCAAACCAATCCATATCTTCTTCAAATTTCCTTCCATTAGTTCAAACATACATTGAACCTGTTTTGGACAACAACATTCTTCCAACATCTACTGAGCACTTGAACTTATTTCAAGACACTCTTTCAAGCCAAACATACATTGAACCTGTTTTGGACAACAACATTCTTCCCACATCTACTGAGCACTTGAACTTATTTCAAGACTCTCTTTCAGCCCAAACATATATTGAACCTGTTTTGGGTGACAACATTCTTCCAACATCTAACGAGACCTTGATCTCGTTTCAAGACTCCCTTTCAAACCTTGATATTACTGTAGACACTACAGATGAGGTTTCATTAACAAGTACCATTAAGTTTGATTCTATCATTCCAATATTGGCTCTTATGCCTAACATCTCTAGCCTTGTTGTCGAAACACAACCACATCGAGTTTGGCCACTTGCGACAATGCAACCTATTGTGTCCATCATGCTTTCAACAATCGATCTTGCAGGAATCTCATCACTAATTATTCTCACCTATAGAGACTTCTATGTGCATACATTCTATGAGGTAAGTATACCCAGGAATATCTTTACGCCACTTTTTCCATCTTTAATCATGAATCTATCCTCAAAACAATCAATTAATGGACAAATAGAAGCAACAAACCAAATAACACAAACCATCATTGTCAACACACATGGAAGCTATTGGCTTAACCAAATCTATCCCACTCTTTGGGTTTACCGCACATCTTATCACACACCTATTGGAGCCACTCCCTTCTACTTTATTTATAGTTGGGAAGCTATTTTACATGTCAAGGTTGAATTTTCATCCTTCATAATATCCTTCGAAGATGTAATCAATAAAGATTATTATCAACAGTCACGCCTTAATGAACTCGAGCTTCTTGATGAAAAACGACTTAATTCCCTAGATCATCTTCAAGTATATCAAAATTGGCTACGACATAACCACCATAAAAAATTCAAACCTAGAAAATTTAAGGTCAATCATTTCATTTTCAAAGAAACTCGAAAGAACACACCCAAAGAACGAGACAAACAAGACAAATTTGAGCCCAACAAAATCATAGATAATTTTGGGTTTGGAGCTTATAAATTGGCCATTGACACAGGCCAAGTCCTTGAAAAACCCATGAATGCATTCTATTTAAAGAAATTCTATTCTTGAAAGCACTCTATATTCTGGGAAACAACAATGTGTACATTGTTCCTTCTGTCTTGCTTATCTCCAAATAATTCAAATTTATTCATTTCCATTGGCAGACATTTTCATTATCAAAATCACATCTTCATATTTATCATCATGAGACAAGTGCTAATATAAATCCTATTAAGTTTGTGAGCATCATACTTCTTCCACTTTCAGTCGCTTTCCTCTATGGTCATACCTAGAAGCTTACTGATGGTAATATATCCCCTTCTAATACATTCTCTCTTTCATAACAAAGCTCTAAACTTCGTTACCCAGTTCGTTTGGTCGTCCATCTCAGTCTTCGGTGTTGAACCCTCGCGTCCTACTAGTCGTGTGGGGCTGAGATTGGGGGCAGATGTTTCTTCCCAAATACAAAGCACTATTGTAAAAAAATCCATCAATTCAATAACTTATGAATAATTCATTGTCACATCTTTCGTCCTTCATAGTCTTTGGTGTTGAGCCCACACTTCTTACTAGTAGTGTGAGACTGGGAATGGAGGAAGGTGCCCTTACTCGTCTACGTCTTGTCTTCGGTGATAAACCCTTGCCTCTTACAAGTGGCATGGGGCAAAGCGTAGAGGGTCATTCTCATACAAGCATAAAAACATTGCAAAATATTCCAAAAAAAAACAAAAAAAAAAAAAAAAAAAAAAAACAAAAAGGAAATTCACTCGCCTATATTTTGCCTTTGGTGATGAGCCCTTGCTTCTCACTAGTAGCATGGGGCAAGGCATAGGGAGTCATTTCAAAAATACAAAATCTTACAGTGCTTACAAATTATAGAATCCCCAAACACGTAATTTAGATGCCTAAGTGAAGAGAGAACTATCCCTTAACCTCATATCTTATCAATCAGTAGGCCACATAACTGTCTAAGTCTAGCATGTGACTCATAAAGTGAAAGCCATTTTTGAAACCGGTTCAGTACCATTATGAAGAATGGAGTCACAATTTCCCAAAGGGATTGTTGTTAGCATTTGTCTCTATATTCATTATCTACCTCCTGCGTCCTTCTTGATTCTCGGTGATGAGCCCACACATCTTACTAGTTGTGTGGAGTCAAGAATGGAGCTGGAATTCTTTTCATCATATCATCACCACCATATCCTGCCAATGGAAAGTGAATTTATGTTATTTTGAGCATAAGTTACAATGCGGAACACGGTACATCGTCTCTCAAAAATAAGTCTGCACTCTGGTCCATAAATTGTCAATCACAATGTAAAAATCCAAAAACATTTGAAAATCGTAAAAAAAATCCAAAAACAATGTAAAAATCCAAAAATACAAAAACATTTAAAAATCGTCAAAAATCCAAAAACATTTAAAAATCGTCAAAAATCCAAAAAACAAAAATCAAAAATCAAAAATCCAAAAACATTTGAAAATCGTCAAAAATCTCAAAAACATTTGAAAATCCAAAAATCTAAAAACAGTGTAAAAATCAAAAATCCAAAAACATTTGAAAATCGTCAAAAATTCCAAAATCAGTGTAAAAAAAATCCTAAAAAATTCAAAAATTCAAAAACATTAGAAAATCCAAAAATCCAAAAACAAAAACATTAGAAAATATCCAAAATACAAAAACATTTGTAAAATTTTCAAAAGACCAAAAACATCCACAAAATTGTAAAAACTCAATAAGTAACACAGTTCATCCTTTGAACTATTATCCCAAACGAATGGTCCAACCACCTTATGACTACCAATTTCAAACCACTTCTCCTCGCGTGAATCCTCGCTTGGGGAAAATCCGGCTCTCATTGTTTCCTTGTTTGAGGAGACTGACCCAATCCTTTGTACCTCTGCTTGGGGGCACATCTAATCAATCATCACTGTGGAACACGTTAGGGACATGTTTACTGGTTCTTGTGTTGCATTATTAGTGGCAAATTATTAATTGCTTTCTTGTATCTTGATATATTACAGGGGGCATCTTGATTTTATGTATCCTGGTGTTCTCTGTAATATTCTTATGTTATCTGATTGCATGTCGTACTGGGGCATCATACTTTCTTGATGGCCTCTGTCTATGCTCTCTTCCATTTGCATATCGTACTGGGGCATCAAACCTTTTTGATGGCCCCTGTCTATGCTATCACGCATATTACAGTCTAGTCATCCTGATCTTTTATATCACGATGCATCCTGTTATGTGCTATATTAAAATTAAGATGCTTTTCGTCACGTGAGTATCTTCCTGCATGATCAACATCTTACTTTGCACCCCATCCATTCACCCATACTAATGCATTCTCCAGTTTGCGAATCCTACTTGATCACCGTTGCAGTTTGCGAATCCTACTTGACGATCTTTCTCAAGTAGCATTCACTATCCAGCAGCTCCTTCTCCCCCACCATGATCACCATGTATTTGATCCATTCATTCTCACTTCTCATTTTTACTCCTCCGCCGCTTATACCCATATTACCCTTCTCACCATTCCTGTCCCCTCTCACCCATTGGTATTCTTTCCTTTCACCCTTTTTCTTCCCGCTTGACAATCTTACTTAATAACCCCTTCTATATGGAATCATCAGTGGAGGTTTACCCTCTCCCTAAGATCTTTCCGCTGTAGAAGCTTCTTCACCACATGCCCTCTCATCAAATAACCATCACCACCAAACACATCTTCCAACTCCACCTCTTCTACTTCCCATTCCCGCATCATTACTCTCACCACGTGGGCATCCCAATTAAGGATTCCCCTCACACTCTCCACCCTCCACTGCATATATTCCTTCATCCATTCATGTTACACTCCTTTGTGTCCTTTCTTTCTTATTATCACCTCATCTCATATCATATACCACTTAGGCATACCTCACTCACTCTTTTCTCATCCTTCCCCAAATCCACCTTATGCCTGGTCATCCTACTTACACGCTCTCGTAGTATGGCAAATTCACTTGAGGGTTCCCCTTCAGTCCATTTTGTCATACCCTATTCCCACCAACTCTAACATCATCCTTCTTCCTCAGCTTGGCGATCTTACTTAACCATTCCAGCCGCATGGCAATCTTACTTAAGACTTCCACTTAAGGTTGATCTGCCCTGTGGCCTTCCCCCATCCCATCATATTTCCCCCATCTTATTTCTCCCACCTCTCATCGCGATCATCTTCTTCACCCTACCATTCCACCCCTATCCCCAATATCATTTTGTCTTTCTCTTTGCATATCATCCCTGTCGGTTGGGTGACCCTACGAAACCTCTCCAGCAGTATGACGATCTTACTTAAGAGATTCTCTTAAGCATGACATGTCATCTTACACTCGCCCATCACTCTCCAATCTCACCATCCATATTTCCTCTTCATTCCCCATCATCACATCTTTTTACCACCACTATCACCCTCCTCTGCTTGGCAATCTTACTTAACCACTCACCCGGCATGGCGATCTCACTTAAGAGTCCCTCTTAAGGATGATCTGTCTCCTTGCCTTTCCCCATCACTACACACCCTTCACCCTTCATTTTTTCTCGGCATTCCCCATTATCACATCCTTTCACCTCCTTTTCGATTCTCGCAAACACCACTTCTCGCTTGACCATTTGTCATCTCCAGTTTTGCTCACATGGCAATCTTACTTAACCACTTCCGTCACATGACAATCTTATGTCAGGGTCCTCCCTACACTTAACTTGTCATCGTGAACTTCTCCCCCGCCTCATTCTTAGTTCACTTTGTTGATCGCTTCTTCCACCTGGTATCTCCTATTACCCACTTTTTCCTCCTACTATTATCCTTTCTCCACATATCCTCTTACAACATACAACTCATCTCTTCCACCTACAATCACATTCTTTTCCCCCATTTTCCCCTCCTTGATCCATCATCCTTCATACCGTTTCTTCCCATTCTTTTCATGTCTTGGTTCTTCATCCTCACCTCGTTCATCCTCATCACCCCCATCCTCTCCTCGCTTTCACTTAGTCCCAACTCATCCCTCCCATCTTCTTCACTCTTTCCACTTCATCTTCTCAAATTCCCCCCACATTTCTACCCACACACATATTCACCATTACTTGTTAACACTCCTATATCATTCTTTCATCATCATCTTCTCTTCCCGCGCTCATAATTGTCAACGGGTTTTCCCTAAAAATTATCAATCCTTCATTCTGCACGACCTCATTCACTCCCTTGGACCTTCTAGAGTTTCCCTTCATTCCTTCCCTCCTCTAAGCCCACCACTCATTGGCAACGGGTTTTCCCTAACGTCCCTTTGTTGGCGTTACCCTTTCCAGTCCTCATTTTTTCTCTCACCCTTCCCCACCACTCATTGTCAAGGGGATTTCCCTAACGGCATTTCCTCTTCTATCCCCTTCTCTTTTCTTCATTTTTTTTCTCACTCCTACCCTTTCTTGTCACCCATCTCCCATCTCCTCTTTTCATCTGTCTTTAGGGGATTACATCCTTTTCTAACGTATCCTCATTTTATGCATCTCCATCTTTTCCAATCGATATTTCCTCCCCTCTTTCTATCTTTGACCATTCTCTTTACCGTTCTTTCTTATTATTTCTGTTTCCCTTCCTTCTACATCATTTTCTTTGTTATCCTCTTCTCTCTCACCCCTCGTCTTATTTCCCTTCCCCTGTATCATCTTCTTCCCCTTTTTCCATCACGTTTCCTCCTTACTTCTCCCATCGATAACCTGGTTTTCAGCTTGTCCTGTCTTTTTTATCATACCACTCTCCACATGCATCTCCATACGGTCTGTTTATTCTTTGCCTTGGTCTTCCTCGCAATGACGCGATTCCTTCAATCTTCTCCTTGTATTCGTTCTATCTTCCTTTCCTCTCCCCTAATTTTCACATTTCTTCTTACACTTCCCCTTTTCTCTACCACCCCTACCTTTTCGTTCATTCTGTATATGTTTCTCTTCCTTTCTCTCCTCTTTTTCACACTTTCCTCGCCCCTCATAGTTTCTTTTTTTTCTCTCCGTTCTACTTCTTCTTTTGTCCTCTTTCCATTTCCCTCCATTTCACCCCCTACTCCCACCTCGTTTTCTCCTTCTTATTTATCCTTTCCCATTTCCTACTTTTTCTTCACTCTCTCATTTATTTCACTTCCACGTATCCCTCTTTACTATCTCTGTTACTTCCTTCATTTTTGTACATCTCTCTATTTCATCCCTTCACCCTCTACTCTGTCATTTTCCTCTTTTTTCCTTGTTTGTCCTTCATCATTCCCTTCTTCCCCTATCATCCCTCTCTCTTATTTCTACCTCTTTCATTCCTTTTTTTCCCCTCCCCTATCTCCCTTACTCTTCTCATAATCAACCCCCAATCCTATCCATTCCCTTTTCTCTTTCCCACACACCCTCACACCTAGCATTCAAGGTCGATTGAATCCTTTCTCCATTTGCGTCGTGCAGTCATTCCAGTCTCTTCCACTCCATTATCATCCTCTTCTCCACCGAATCCATTTCCCTTCTTTTTGAGAGTTCTGTCGTATATTTCATTCTCGTCAGTCCTCTCGAGGGGGCATCACCACATCTATCCATAATCACATCTTCTCATGAAATTTTTGTCTTGGAGGATACTATGACATCCGTCACTCACCACTTTCTATTCTCCCCAACAAACATTCGCTCTACCTTTTAAAAAGTAGATTGAATTCTTCCCCCATACCGTCTACTTTCTTTGAAAGGACACTACTTTCATAGTACCCTTCCAAAGAGGGGCAAATGTAGACACCCCAATTTCACATCTATCCTAAATCAATTAATTCCCCTTCCTCATTTCCCACAAAAATACACTTCGAATTAATCAAATATAATTTGATTAATTATCCATTTCAAAATCTAAAAAATAATCCAATCCTCACCACATGTCATTATTCTCCATGTTTTTCCACTATTGAATTAAAAATTCAAATTCAAATCCTCACCCACCCTTCGTGGTCCCCACTCACCTAAAATCCTCCACTTATGAATTAAAAATATAATTCAAATCCTCACCCATTCTTCGTGGCCCCCACTCACCTAATATTGCCCACATTTTCAAACCATCCACCTAATCTTGCCCACATTTTCAAACCACTAATCTAATCTTGCCCACATTTTCAAACCACTCACCTTAATCTTGCCCACATTTTCAAACCATGATTACTTAAATTAATCTAAGTTAATCACTCCCTCAGGCTATAAATACAACCTTACCCCTCCCCTCTAAACACATGGAGAATAAGCTTTCATGCCATATCTAAGTTCTTGCATCCTTTGAGCAAAGAACATCATTTTGCCTCGTCCTAATGCCAAAATAGCCTCATAATCCTTTTTCCCATCTAGTGCAAAGTAAGAGGATCGTTGTTGCAGGAAGGCCTTGCTCCGTCTTGAAGAAAAGCACCTACATATCACAAAATCAGGGCTCAATCAAAGTTTCCTAGCCCATTCTGAGGTTTGCTACGGAACGCGAAGGAGGAGGTATGATTATTGGTATTTTACTTCCTTGTTAGTAGTGTATTTTTCATAGGGCTTGCCAGAATGTAAGCTATGAAAAATGCACTACTAACAAGTGAAGTAAAATACCAATAATCATACCTCCTCCTTCGCGTTCCATAGAAAACCTAAATGGGCTAGGAAACTTGGATTGAGCCCTGATTTTGTGATATGTAGGGTTTTCAAATCAAGGTATATGAGCAATGACCTTTCTGCAACACACGATCTTCTTATTGTGACACTAGATGGGAAAAAGGATTATGAGGCTATTTTGGCATCTAGGATGAGGCAAAGGTTGATAGGTTTATGCTCAAACAAGGATGAAGTGATTGGCAGGTATCTCCATGTGTTTAGAGGGGATGGTCATTGAAACCTGATGAAGGTTAGGTTAGATTAATGTTTAGGTATGATCGTGGTTTGACACCAAGGTTTGAGTGGGATAAATGACACAGATAAGGTGAGTGGTTTGAAAATGTAAGGTTATTAGGCAAAAACAAGACATGTAAGGATTTGACATCACAAGGTATAAGTGGAGGACACAAGTTCAAAGGTGACAAAAATGGTGGGTGAGGTTTGAAGAATATATAGGTCAATGGCACGGGTAATTTCATGCCAGGTATAGGTCCTTTGAAAATAACAGGTCCCTAAACCTTGTTAAGGAAATGTATGGGTAATTTAGGATTCCCATGTGCAAAGTAGGGTTGTAGGAAGGTTGGTCTTGAAGAAAAGCACCTACATATCACAAAATGTAGGGCTAGTCAAAGTTTCCTAGTTTGAGGTTTTCAACGGAACTCGAAGGAAGGTATGATGAAATATTTTACTTCCTTGGTGAGTGATTTCCTAGCCTATAGTATTAACCAACGTTGACTGGTTTATATGGTGATGACTGGTATAGGGCACAAAAATCCGATGTCAGGTTAGGGTTATAAAGTTGGAAATTCCATATTTTACGGAATCATTGTTGTCTTTTGACTTTGTAGAAAATGACAGAGCTGAGTGACTTGTGCATTTTTGTTGGAAAAAAAAGACAAGGCATTGTACCTGGAGTGAGGTAAGGTTACTAAGTGGTGAGAGGAGCTAGGTGATGGGTCCACGAGAGTGGTTGGAGACATGTGATTGGTGGAGGGATTCCAGGTAGATTTCAGGCATGATAGAGGTGGGAGAGGGATTTGGGTGGACCATCGATGCATAGAAGCCAGACGTGCCACCACATAGGTGACACTAGATGAGGTAGGAGGTGTTCTGATAACTTGTTATTTGCTTGAAAATTTTGGTGAAAAATGAAGAAATTTTTTTAATTTGGGTTTTCATTTTAAATTTTTGAAATTTGTGGGTAAAAATGAAGGGAATGAGGAGTGGGAAGGTCACAAATAGGTTAAATAGGTTTGGAATTGAGTTAGGATAGGGTGGGATGGGTTATAATTAGGTTTTAGGTAAGTTTTTGTCAATTTTTGAAAAATGGGGGGATATTTTTCGGTTTTGATGTACGCACGATAGAGACCGACATCGGTCAAGGTTTGATCGATGTCAGTTGGCCTTGGCTAACATTGATCAAGTATTAGGTGACCAATACCAGTAAAGAAGGACCAATGATGCCGGTCAAGTGAGAATGACATCGGTCGGTTATCTTGAGGAGAAGATAGGTAAAAGAAAGGGATATATAGGTGGGAAAAAAAATGCACGAAAGTGTAAAAAGGTTGAAGTAGAGGAAGTAGGGTTGTTATGTGAGAAATGTGGGTAGGGTAAGTAGGTAAACTGAATAGGTAGGAGAGGATGTAAGGAGCAATGGGTGTAAAATGGGTTGGGTAAAGGGGTAGTCGGTAGGGTTGTTGTGTGGGTATGGTGTAATAGAATAGGTGTGTTGGGTAATAGGTATGGGTAGTAGGTAAGTTGGGTAAGGATGTGTTGATATGGTCAAGTCTTGAACAATGTTGTGTTTGTTGATGCAGGCTAGGAGACCAGATCTGGATGCATGACAGAGTACCACCTCTGTTGGTAGTGATGTGGTCGAGTGTGACCGCAGAGGAGTGGGAGGCATATGATGGATGTTGTACTGATTAGGATTGACGCTATAGGCATATAGCTCAAGATCCTAGCTTGATGGTCACACTCATCAATAGATGGGATTCAACGATCAACACGTTTCATTTACTGATGGGTGAGATGACTGTCACCCTAGAGGATGTATACAGGATCTTGTGACTACCAATCGTTGGGGAGCCAGTTTATTCTATTTCTTCAGAGGCATCAATGGAGCCGATAGTGGCTATGTTTGGGGAGGTGATGGGTGAGTTGAGGTACCATAGTGCGAGCCTTAGCTATGGAGACATGTATGCAACCCATCCTCAGGAGATGAGGTTGGTTGTTTTGATGATGGAGGTGGTGTATGTGTTTTTCCTTACCAGATACTGAGGGTGGGAGATTCCCATGAGCACTGATGGGAGTGCTCCAGGACATGATGGAGGAGAGGATCTATTTTTCCTTAGGCACCAACATTCTTAGTGCAGTTATACAGGGAGTTATGGGCCTATGGGAGGCTATGGTGGTTTCATTTTGTGTTGCACCTTTCTTCTTCATTGCTGGGCATATGAGCACATCGTATGTGTGCATTCAAGTTGGTTTGCCCCGACCTGATTGCATTTTATGTGGCTTGGTTTGAGTTGGATATAGACATTGGGTACTTGAGTTGGTGGGAAACACAGGGTGGCTAGGGCTACACATGATGTTTTTTATTACAGGTGGTTATTGGAGGGGTTTTCAGGGGTGGATATTGTTTGGAGGCCCTATATTGGCTATCCCTCATACAGAGCACATGGCAGTTGAGATAGAGGAGCTACAGCTTGGAGAGGTGGATAAGAGGGGTGACATGTGTCGATGAGCATGAGATGATACCATAGATAGGGTTAGATGAAGTTTGGGTTGGCCACAGGATGTGCCTCCACCATTTGTCCCAATACAGAGAGAGATGACATGGAGAGACCTATGTCTCCACCATGACCGATGTGCCTGACAGGGCAGGAGGAGTAGGCAAGTGGATAGGGATTGATGATGCTGGGGTCACTAGATAGATATAGGAATGTGGTGGGCAGTGCAACTATGGGAAACACCACCAAGGCTAAGGAAACCTAGACTTAGCCACCATCACAGTTCAGAGGGATACCTTACAGGGGTAGGTGGCTACCCTTTTGCAGATTACAGTAGTTAAAGGGGTAGCTGACAGGTCAGAGGCACATGTTTCCATTTTACAGGCATAGGTGGTATCCCTTACAAGGCCTAGGTTACATAGGGACAAGGTACCCGACATAGGGTGGAGATGGAGATGGGGGAGAAGTGGCCACCTTACAGGCATAGATAACAGGTTTGACAAGGTTAGTTGGCCACTACACAGGCTCAGATTGTGGCCCTATTAGCCTAGGTTGTAATACAGGCACCTCCACAGGCCTCAGGGATAGGTCCCATACTACAGGTAACAAAGGGATAGGGTCCCATGGTACAGGGAGGAGGACAACGATCACAGGTATAGGGGCCAATGAGGCACCATTAGGAGGAAAGAGCTCACATTTTGCTATGAGACCTATGGCACCACCTCAGACAATGTCGATGGTGAGATTTAGGGATGCCCTGAATGAGGCACGATATTACCAGGATCATTTGATGACCACCAGGATAGATGTCCCTTCCTATACTGAGTATATGGATACAACAGGAAGTGAGTGAGAGGACTAGATCATGCACTCATAGTTATGAGAGCACAGGGGGCTGATGAGCCCAGAGACAGGGTCAAGGTGAGGCTACAAGTTCATGGAGGCCAGCCCTAGGTGAGGGGAAGAAAGAGATTAGACTGAGACCCATGCTAGGTGGAGAGATGTTGGCAAGGTTGTCAGGCTGGAGGAGAGGAGGAGATAGATGAGACAAACATGGATACATCATAGGTGGGGTGATGATTATCATGATATCATTTTGTGTATTTTTTTGATATATATATCAGCCTGCGTGCTGATGATAGTGAGGATGTATATGAGGGTTTTGAGATTTTTATTTTATACTGGCCTGCGTGCCAAGATAGTGAGGCTGTATATGAGAGTTTTGAGATACTTGTATTTATTTGTATTGGTGTATCAGTTTATATTGATGGATACATAGACTTTTATTTTGTATAGATGATGATATTTATGGTATGGATGATGTACTTGTGTTTTGAATTTTTATTGTTATTGTGTATGTGATGAAATCTAGGTGAATTAGGCATGAATGAGTCAAGGTCATGTATGAATGATGGAGTCAGGTATAGTTAGGTGTGATTGAGTTAGGTCATTAGGCATGGTGGAGTTAGGTATAGGCATGATTGAGTCAGGTCAGTTAGGCATGGTTGAGTTAGGTTAGTTAGGCATGGTGGAGTTAGGTTGGTTTAGGCATGGTTGAGTTTAAGTTGATTTAGGCATGATTGAGTCAAGGTCAGTTAGGCATGGAGTCATGGAGTGAGGTTTTTGGTTTTGATTTAATTTCCAAGTTATTGGTAACATGGGAAATAAATGATGATGATATGGATGTTATGGTATGATGTAAAATGATATTATGAAATGGTAATGATATTGGATGTATGTTTATATATAACTGGTAGATATGTTTGTTTAATTTCCAAGTAATGTATAAAAATGGAAACTAACTAACTGGTAGAATGTAATAGAAAACATGTGGGGGAAAATGGGTTAGGGTAAAGAGTGGCCAAGCTAACCTCCAAGGGCCCCATGCCCTCGAAAGTGCTACCTACATAGCCCCGATGAAAAGGGGCCTCAGGCCCAATGTAGTTCTCCCATAAGCTAGGGAAGAATATGACGAGGTAGTGAGGATGGGTTGGTAGGTTTTAGGCATGGTTGAATTCTAGGTCATAGGCATGGTTGAGTCTAGGTCATAGGCATGGTTGAGTTTAGGTGATAGGGGAAATTTTTAAAATGTAAGGTGTCAAAGGCTTGGTCCTGTATAGGATAATCAATAAGTAATGAAGAAGGTGAATGGTAAGAGGTGAACAAAAGAGCCACCTAATTGGTAAGAACCAAAATGAGTCTATCATACCTAAGATGGGGTTATGAACATAATACCCTAAAGGCATTACATGATTGACTATTCTAAGGGTGAAGAAAGTCACATGATCACGAAATGTTGCATTTGTGGCATGTCCTTTGAGTGGGTAGGAAATTAGGGTGAAAAGGCAATGAGGTGAAAATTGTTTGGTTTTAGTGTAACTTAGTGTGAGATAACATGTTTACTTGGCAAGAAACCCAAGATCAAAATAGGCAAGTCCATGACAAAAAGTTCATTTTTTCTTCTTTTTTTTTTGTTTTGATAGATTGATTGATGCGGGAATTCTATATGTGGATGAGTATATTATCTCCTTGAGGTCTTTGTGAAGCTGATCAATGCGGGAAGCTTCTGAATATTTTATTTTAGTTTTTACAAGAATAGTCTTCTTTTGATGATAGACTAAGTACAATACAACTAGCTTTGTATAGCTTTCCTTTGAGGGAGTAGTCTATTTATAGTAGTGAGATAGAAAGAATAAATGTCCTTTTTTGAGGGAGTCATCTTTTTGTTGGAATTTTGACTCAAGGAGTTGAATCCCATTTTACTTTTGAAATTGTTTTTCTTTTGGAATTTTAAGTCATGGACAAGACTATAGAGGAAAATAGGCTCTTGTTTTTGAAGACAAAACTATAGCACAAAGAGGTTAACTATGAAAGAGAAGGTTTTAAGTGATGAACGACCATGGGATTCCATCTTGAAAAAGATGAAAAGTATCCATGAGAATCATGCCATGAGTAGAGCCGTGGTACTCATATTGAAGATAAGGTTGAAAAAGTGATGGGTAATCACATGATTCTTGTTTAGTCGTTGATCCTTAAAATAGGTAAAATGGAAGGTGAATGGTGCTCAAGGGACGAGTGTTAAATAGACAAGAGGTGATATAGGACTTAATTCAACAATAGAATGGTCTAAGATGCAAGGCATTGAGGGGCTCAGGTTTGGGTTTACCTTCAAGTGAAGACAAATGATAAGCACCTGATCCATAGGTATGAGTAATGATATAAGGTCCAAGCCAATTAGGAGAAAATTTTCCCCGTTTACTTTTCTCCTCTTTTGTTACATGTTGATTTTCCTTCAGGATGAGGTCACCAACTTGGAAGGTTCATTCATGGACATGCTTATTGTAGGGCACACTTGATACGTTTTTGGTAGATTTAGAGATGATCAAGAGCATTGAGATGATGTTCATCTAATAACTCAAGTTGTGCCAAACTTTCCTGGCGAAAGTCATCATCGTTGAGCATGTCTTGAGTGAGATACGAAGAGATATGAATTTGGACTTCGAGAGGCAGAACAACCTCACTATACCATAGACCATAAGAGAAAGGTGTGGCAATCAATTGAGGTACGAATACTAGTGTGATAAGCCCACAAGGTGAAAGGAATGTGTGTATGTCAATCCTTTCTAGTATTGTCAACTAATTTCATAAGAATTTTGTTCAAGGTTTTATTGGTTGATTCTAGCTTGGCCATTTGTTTATGGGTAGTAAGGTGAAGAAAAACTAATTTGAATGCCAAAGGCATCACAAATATTTTCATAGGGTTTTGTTTTTGAACTATTTTCTGTTATCAGTGATGAGACATGAGGGAACACCAAAGTGACAAATGATGTGATGATTGATGAATTCACATATTTTCTTGGCTTTTGTAGAATAAGAGGTATGGATTCTACCCATTTAGTGTAGTATTCAGTAGCGGTTATAATCCATTGATGGCACTGTTGAAGAATGAAGAATGAGGATTGATCTCTCCAACAAGATCCAAACCCCATTGAGAGAAATACCAAAGGTCTCACGTGACCTGTAAGGCATGACTAGGTGTGTGATGAAGATTAGCATGTTGTTGGAATTTCACACAACATTTGACATAATCACAAAAATCATGGTTTAAGGTTGGTCAGTAATAGCCCAAGAGGAGAATGTGTTTAGTGACAACTAAACCACTGAAGTGACCTTGACCTATAAACTCTTCAACTGGTTAAGGAATTATCCACTTGTAAGGCATCGTAAGATAATACCATCAAATTCTATTTTATAAAGAATAACCCATGATGACAGAGAGAAAGCTAGTGAATGAATTATGCGTGTATGCCCATTAGAATCTAAGGTTGGACAGGTAAAGGAAAGGGAATTTAAGGTAGTCTGCTAAACACCATACAAATTTCATCTTGGGTCAAACCTCTAGAGGAGGAAAAACTAGATCAGGAAGGGAAATTTATCTTTCTTCCCACTTTTATTGGCCAATTCAAAATAACAAGTACATAATTTACAATAAGTATGAAAGAGAAGTATATAATATCTCACACTTCCTCCCAAATATTTGTTTTCTCTATCTCAGTACTCCTTTCTTCTACAAAACATCATTCTAGCACTAAGAACTTCTTGCTCACTTGCTTTCAAGATTCGATGCCTATTCTCTTCTACAAACATGTATTTATAGCCTTTCCCATGTCCTCCGATGCAGTGAAGAGTGGGAAAGGTCATGGATGGTCAGAAGAGACAAGAACAACCTTCCAAAATTTGGGCTGTTCGTTTTCATATTTTTGTTTTCATTATGAAAGAGCTAGGAATATCCACCCAATGCAGATTGGCGGTCCCAGGATTGCTACCTTGGTTGGTGGTGGTTCAAATATAACCACCGCTTTGCACAGAGCAGCAGTCAATGTTACTAAAAAGGACCATAACCTCAGTGTATCATTTTTTCCTTCTTCGTGCTAACTGTTTTGATAAAGGAGATTCATTTTGGATCCCTATGGATCACACCTCCCCTTCTTAGGATGGATTTTGGTTCCATAAAAGCTTAGTGGGGAGTAGATTTAAGGAAATAATTCCCTCACTTTCTCCTTCGAGTACCACCGAGCCTACCTTGGTGTTTTTTCTTTAGTCCATTCTGCCAAGGCTCCTACAGACCTCTCATAGTCTCTCTGACATTCTACTGTAGCACTACATCCTCCTCTAATTTACTACGTGAGTCCAAGATGCAATCCTCAATGGAAGGTAGCAACTGTAGTCCTTCATCTTCATTTAGCATGAATATCTCATATAGGTGCTAAGTTTTCACAATTTACTACAGAGTACATCCTCATAAATGACAACAAATCAAGTCGAAAATCATTTTCTCCAACCTTCTCCAATATGGTGAATGGTCCATATTGTAGTGGCTTGAGATTCTGTGCTTGACCTTGTAGATCTCTCCTTTCTCAAGTAAAGCCACACTCTATCTCTGGCATGTAGCTTATGTTCTCTCCTAAACTGATCGTGCCTCAACCTTGTAACTTGGATTGAGATTTCTCTAGTTATTATTTGACTTTGACTATGGATTTTCTGGATCCTGTAGCCACCTTTGTGTCTTGTGTCTCCTCCTCATCCTTTTTCCCAACTGCATGTCCAGTGGAATTGTAGGTAGATATCCCAAGCATTCTTTAAACGGTGACTTCATATTGGATGTTTGTATTTCCTATTATAAGAATGTTGAATGTAGGCTAAGGACTCATCCCAAGTCCTTGGATATATTGTTGTTATACCCTATGATCAACTGTACAAAAGTCCTATCTACTAGCCTCTGTCTGTCCATCTGTCTGTGGATGGAAAGCTATGCTCCTATGTAACATGGTATCCATCTTATCCCACAAACTAGTCCAAAACTTCCCTAAGAACCTAGATATCCATTGTAAGAAACAATAGACTTTGACAAGCCAAAATGCACCCATACATTAGCAAAGAAAAGATCTGCTACCTCATGTGTTTTTACTGTCTTTTTACATGCCATAAGAATACACATCTTATTGAATCTATCAACAACAACATATATATAGTCATGGCCATGTTTAGACATAGGTAATACTCCTACAAAATCCCATAGAAATGTCCTCCCATGGACGAGTAGGCATTGGGAAAGTTGCATATACAAACCCTGCCTTCCTAGTCTTAGGCTTGTATAATACAACAAATTTTACATCCACGTATAAATTTTGATACTTCTTCTTGCATATTGGTCCAATACATGTACCTTTGTAAGTGGGCTAGGGTCTTACCAACACCAAAATGTCCCGCAGACTTTCGAGGTATGTGATTCCCTCATCATTAGAAATATTTACTTCTTTTGGAACGCAAAGCTTCCCCCATCGGTAGAGCAACCCATCCTTGAGATAAATAGATCTTCAATCCCTACCCTTTCAGCCCCTTGGGACTGCAACTGCTTCAGAGATTTCACACCAAAGTCTTTGTCCTAGGCATATGCCTCTCCGTAAACTTCCTTTGTGAAGGGCTTGATCTGAGAGATAGTGGCCAAACATGGCCAACTTCTCCTGTTTGGGTGGCCAAGACAACATGTCTGCCACCAATTTTGTACTACCCTTCTTGCATGTGATCACCAGATGGAACTGCTGAAGGAACCCCATCCATCCTGTAGTGCCTTTTCTAATGTAATTTAGACTATGCTTACAAATACTAGAGAGGTTTGTGGTCAGTGTGCACAATAGTTTCTTTACCCAAAAAAATGCTTCCATTTTTTAATTTCCTACAAGTAGTGACATACATTTCCTTATCATATACTGATTATCTGTTTAACTACTAAAGTGAAAGTTCAGAATGGTAACTGTCTAGGGAAAATTCACAGCATCCCCAAATGAGTTATGGATCTACTTTTCTAAGGCAAATTCATTTGGTGGTGATTGCACAACATTGAGCTTTCCCCAAAGTGTGGGACATTTACAATCATGGTGGAAAGCTCTCTAGAGAACACTGGTTCCTCTTCAACTAAACTACCTGCCACAAGCTATTCCAATGCAGGGAAAACTAATCTAACCTAATATAACTTCCAAGGAGACAAGGAGAGGAAGTTAAACAAGGAAAAACATAGCCTACACTAAAACGGTGATACACCAGAGAAGGAAAGTGTTGATTATCTATCAAAATTGCCATGGAACAAGAAGAGCTGAGCAATGGAAAGAATGGACAAGTGCATCACAGACCAAAGATGGATTTTTGTTGGTCTGAAAATCTGGTGGGTGGGTAGATCTATGGATAGAAAGGCCAACAGTGTGCAGGGCATAGCCCCTCTTTGAGACAACAAAGTGAAAATGGTTTATTGCTATTCTACCAGTAGGAATTTGTGCAAGTCTTACAGTATTCTGCCTTCAGGGGGTTTTAGGATCTCATCCGGGTGGAATTAGTTCTGATGAAGAACAGAAAGGAATGAAGGAAGGAATAGAAGAAAGGTGGATCTGAAGGGAAAAAAGAAATGAATTCCAAAGTAGAAAGGTCAGAGGGTTTATGTTTTAGGCTGGTAGTAAACAAATTCAAACTTACTCACATAAAATAAAAAGCAACACTGATAAACAAATGACAAAATATACGTGAATCCAACAGAATAAGCATGCAAATCTAACTTAAGAAAGATCTAACACGTAACACAAGAATTCAGCACAAAGTCTCAATTTTCTGTATTAATATGTGTTATGTTACAAGAAAGCTCAAAGTCTTTCTCTCCTCACTTCTATTTTTCATACAAATTTTCTCACCTGAATACTACAAGTATTCAAGTATTTATAGAAGGAGAAGGAGAAAGAAGACAAAAAGGAGCCAACAACTATTTACAAAATATCTACAAAATATCTAAAAGTCAAATGTTGACTTTGGGGCAATTTTGTGGATGACAACATCTCATGGTGCAACATGGATGATGTCATCATTTGTGCCAACATTCTTTAAAATATTTTTACAAAAATGGGATTATTCCAAGAGGAAGGAACCTATTCGTCGTCATCCCTCAACTTGAAAGGAGTGTCCTACTTCTGCTCAGGGGAGGTAATGTGAAATTGAGCTTGATACTCCATGAACTTGCTGACCATTGCTTGAAGTTGATCCTGAGCGAGACCCTTGGTGTGATCCCCAATGACTTTGCAAGTTTCCCGTTCATCTCTGAGTCTTTCCAGGAGTTTGAATTATTCATTACCTACCTCCATCAGGTATCCAACAAAGTCGCGGCAGGCCAAAAGGTTGTTGATAGATTCTTTATCAAAAGTGGCCTCTGACGCTAAACCCTGTGACATGATTTCCTTGAAAATTTGAATAATATCATCTGCCTTCTGCAAGGCGTATGATGGGATTAGAAAACTTGGAGACATCCTTAAGATGATCCGCTCCATTTGATGCATTGCATCTAGGGCTTCCTCCTTGATTTTGTCTATCTTTTCCAAGACAAACTCCATCTGGTCAACCTGATATTCTAAAGTAGTAAGGACTTTGTTGGGTGCTCGCGGGTGATCAAATATGTTGAATTTCACCAAGTCATCGACTGGGCAGTCAAGCATCTTCTGGAATGTCTCGTGTTATAACCTGGCATGGTCCAACTCTTCAGAGATAGGTCCTTCTATTTCCTGGAGTTCCTTGTTAGCTTGATCTATATTTTGATAAAGCTTTGTGAACTTTGTAATCACTTCCTCACTATCCTTGAGGATCTGCTCTCTCCAGGCAGACACTGCTATACCTTGCTTTCCGATCTTGGCGTAATCATTTATCTTCTCCTGACTAAGAACTTCAGGAGTTTCGGCGACAGTCATAGGAGGGGCATTTCCCATCTTTTGCAGGGCTTGGAGAAGATGCTTGTTTTTCTCTTTTAATGTTCTCTTCTCTTCCTTTGCTTCTTGAAGCTTATTGCAAAGGGCATCCACTACGGATAAGGCCTCTCCTTGCAGGCTCTCTGATGATGTTCCCATAGCGGCATGAGTCACCATAAAATTTGTAGGAGATAGATCTTCTTTCTTCTTTGTGGGATCAGGGTATGTGATCTCCATAACTCTTTCACCTGAAGCACTTTAAGAGAAGCGGGTTATAGCTTTTTGCTTCTTAGGCCCTTTAGCTAGAATAATAGAGAAGTCCATAGGTGCAATAGGGACTTTCCTCTTGTGATGGCTCAGGTGTTCAGAGATCCATTCTAGACTTAAGGGAGTGGGACCAGAGGAAGAGGAGGAAATGGGGATGGAAGAAGGAGGTAACTGTAGTGGACACAGGGAAATGTGTTGAGACGCTTGGTGGTGGAATTGAGAAAGAAGCCAACCCTCCAATGCTCACGGGGGTAGGAGTCACTATAGGAGAGGAAACTATGGGGGTGGAAGGGATATGTGAGATTAGGGAAGAAATGCTAGGGGACAGATCCGTGAGGGAAGAGAAGATGGAGGAAGAGGAAGGGGGAATGGTAGAAGATGGGGGAGAAGACACAACCAAAGGAGTGGTTGGTTGAGTGACATGAGGAGGGGAAGGAGGAGTGGGAGATGGGATGGTGGGAACCTCACCAGTTGTAGTAGTGGCAACATCCTGAGTGGATGTGCCCATTGGAGCACTTACCGCTTCTTCTTCTCCTGGGGATATTAGGCTTACTACCTACTCCTCTGCGGCGGAAGGAGGGCTCTCAGGAATTTCCTCCTGAGTAGTGCTTGTCTCTCCCTCTTTATCTTTTCCTTTTCCTTTAGGTAAGTGCTTCGGCTTGGTGGGTGCATTACCCAAGGGAGACATGGTAAAGTCTACTCCAAGGTAGATGAGACCATTTTTCTTGCACCAATGCTCAGTGCGCTGCAGAGTGCCTTTGACCCTTTCCTCAATAGTCTGAGGTGCCTTGTTTCTATCAATTTTAACAAACGGCCAATTGTCCATGTCCGTGTCTAGATAAACCTAATCAACTTCTTGATCAGTTACTTGGAAACCCTTTGGGATGATGGCCACACCATATTGAATGATCTCTTTCAGGGCCAATCGGAGTGATCCTTTCATCTTAGCTCGAACTTCGTGATATAGATTGATGTAGATATCTTCGATCTAAGGGACGTGAATTGGATCAAGCTTTTCCCTTGGGAAGAAAATCAGGAGGATCAAAGGTTGGCCTCACTAGGAAATTATGCTTTAAGTTGAGTAATTCAAGCTCTGAAAACATCTCCCGGGATTTTCTCTTTGAACTGCAGGTGTACCTACCCACTGTGAGGGGGAATGGAGTTCCACCCTTCTTCCTTTTCAAACACTTCTCATGGTACGTGATGAGCTATCTAGATAGCTCCAACAGGATCAACTTGGGTCCCGCATACCTTTGCAATTTGGTGGGCTCTCCCAAAGAAGTTAGTGGCTCTGAGATAGGTGAAAGTGGGGAATTGCGTGAATAACTCTCCCCACTTCTCTGTGGTAGTGACCACGCTTTTGGTCGTCTGACTGTGAGTCATGTTGGGCCTCAAGAGACAGATGATGCCATAGAAGAAGATTTCGGTGAGTTTACTGAATTGGGCTATGTTGTTTTCCAGTTTTAACTCTGGATAGTACTCATATATCCTGACTTGAGGCCATACCCCATATCGACGCAATGTTGGGTAGACCCTCTCTGAGGTAGTAACATATACCACGTAGGAGTTCATATAGAACTTCCCAGTTGTTGAAATTTGTTGAAGCTTTTTTGAGATCATACTGCTGATAATCTCTCCCCATTCAAAACGCTGATCAGGAACATTTTTATTCATGGTTTCTAAATATTAGACAATCCATTTGTGAAATTAATGGGCATTGAGGAGCCCTAATACCCTACTCAGGAAGGTGATGGTGTCACTCAGCTCCTCCGAAAAGTCACTGCGATGAATGACTTGTGGCAACCTTCTTGTTACCTTCTTGTTCTTGAGGTACACCTCATTCATCAGTTGCATGCATTTGTCTTCGTTTTTCATTCCATGTCTTCATGTAGTCCTCTTGGCTTACCGCTACAAAATTTTGGTGGTGAGGGATACCCAACATGACTGAAAATGCCAGGCTGTGAGGTTGATTATTACCTCACCCTTCTCATTTTCAACACATCTTGTGTCTTTATTATAACAACGGCCCACCAACATCATGAACTCGTTGTTGATTATGCTTACGGGGAATCCTACGGTAAAGTGTAGACCACTGCCAACCAATTTATCTATCCATGGGCTGCCTGTGACCTTCTTGGTTCTGGCCCAGAAGTCCTCCATGTCAATGAGGTCGAGTTCTGAATCTCTGGATCTAGGTCACACTCTGAATCTCTGATATCCAAGTCACATGTGTGAATCTGAGTTCAGCTATTGATCTGTAAGAAGAATCAGGGAAGTCCATCGCAGAAGAGCCATGTTAGCTATTAAGTCATCCATCAAAGCTTACAGAATGAAAAGTTAGTAATTTAAGAGTCTCTGAGCACAAGGCGTAGCTCTACTATAGGCTGTAGGGTCTTAGAAAAGCAAGGCACACTTTGGGAAAGTGTTGCATGGGAGAAAAAAATGCCAAAAGGGGCGCAGGGTGCAGAAAGGCTACACACAACATTCAGATGTTGTTGTCAATGGATGTGTGCTTGCGCCATATGAAGGATTTGTTATCCAAAATGTGCCTCCTGCTCATTTTGTGGCTAAATCCTCCCATTCTTCCCTCTCTTGTGCCTCAGTCACAAAATTTTTCTTTCAGGCACTCAAAACCTTCTAGAAGTGGCACCGTTGGATAGAGCTCTTTCTCAGCTTTCTAGAAAGGTAAAGTTTTTCCTCGTAACTCCATGTATTTTTCAAGTTATGGCTCGGCAGATTTTTTGTGGTAAATTTTCCCCTAGAAGGCCCGCAGCCAATCAGGACGTGCCATGTGTCCAAGAAAGTGGCAGGGGTCAGAGGAGAACTTGGTTTTTTACCAAGTGTTTTGGTGAAGGTTTCAAAAGGAAATATTTTTCCCCGCAGGCCCGCTGACAAATTAGGGGCTGCCACGTGCCCAGGGGAGAAAGTTGGAAAAATTGACTAAGTGTTGGTGCAAGAATTTTTTTTGAAGGGTGGCCCCGCGGCCAATAGAAACATGCCACGTGTCCAAGGAGGTTCAGACTGGCGGAGTGCGGGTGGAAATTGGGAATTTTTCCCAAAACATTGGAGCAAAAGTTAAAATGCCTGCGGAGTCTCCGCCAACTAATCGCATGAGGACACATGTCAAGGAGTGGTGGGGTGAGGGGAATATTTGGAAAAGTTTCCCAAGGAGAAAATAAAGGAAAATTCAGAAGGGAAAACCCGCCCCCCTTTTTGCGAGCCAATAGAATCTCGCCACGTGTCCAGGTGGGGCAAAAACTTCAGAGCAAGCCCGCGAGGAAATTTAGGAGGGTAAAACCTGCATCCAATGGGGTTTTGACATGTGTCCAGGCCAAAAAATATCAAAGTGACCCACATGAAAATTTGAAAGAATGGGCCCGCTCCCAATCAGAGCGTGACACGTGTCCCAGCTCATTGACACGGCGGGGAAAATTTGGAAAATCTTCTAAAGGCTAAAACAAAGAAAAATGGAACGGGAAGGGGCCCGTACCCAATAAAATTTTTCCACATGGCACCTGGACTGGTGGGGTGTGGGGAAATTTTGAAAATTTTTCCAAATGACCAAAAGGTAAAAAATTCAAAAAAAAAATTCCCACTAACCCGATTTGGCCCTATTTTGCCCTAAAACTTCAAATGGCCATATCTTTCGATCCAGAGCTCAGTTTTTCATGTTCTTTATATCAATGGAAAGATGGTAAAATTATATACAAGATTTCAGGGTCATTTTTGCATTTTGGTGGAGTTTGGAGAGAGAAAATCAAGAAACACCTCTGGCACGTGGTCATGGATAGAAATGACGTTTCAACCACCGTTTTTAATGAAGAATGGCTCGCATTCTCTCCCAACATGGTTAAAAATGTCAGGGAATGGGTCCTGTCAGGGTGCCCATGCTATTTTGATGGAATTTTGGTCAATGGTTGAACCCCTTGCATGTTTTCCCATGTTTCTCTCTCCTAGGGTCGTGGTTTGCACTGTAAAAGCCAGAATGAGTTCATTTTGCAAGGAGAGACACTTTTTCAGCTCTGCAACTTTGTTTTTCTTCCTCCTTGGCAGAATTTGTGAAGAAATTTTACCTTTCCATGTAATGCAACACCTTTTCTTGCCTCTGGATCACTGTAATGTACTGTATTGGATCTAAGATGTTAATATATGTTCTGTGATTAAAATACCTCAATCCTTTCATATATCTATCATTTCTTTCTTGATATTTCATTACATTTTGAGCATTTGTGCATGTTTTTGTGTTGTGTTTCCTTGTGGATTATGTATTTCATGTAGCATCAGGTGTCTACAACTCCTTTGGTGCATCACCTTTTAGCATTAGTTCTTTCTTTTTTGCATTCTCTATCTCTGTCTCCTTGGAATTTAGAGTAAATTTAGGAGTTTAAACCTCTGCAATTGTACAAGTGAATTAGCTGATCAGAGGAGTTGAGGAACCAGCCTCTAATCTAGAGATTCCTCTTCCATTTTTGCAAGTCCCACACTTGGGAAGAGGATTCAATGTTGTGCAATCACACTGGATGCTAGTATGATCAAACTAGAAATCTGATCAACATCCAGGGGGTGCTGCTGATTTGCAACAACAGGATTTTAACTGGGCGCAGATATGGTTGGTGTTACAAGGTCCTAGGATGTTTTGTTGGTGTAGATGTGGTAGATGCTGCATGAGAGTGAGGTATGCCAGGGGTTTTTAGTTTACGCGGCGCGGGAAAGGTTTGCATGACATTCAGATGTTGTTGTTGTTGTTGTAGGTGTGCTTGCGCCTGTGCCTAAGGAATTTTTGTTTAAAAGGCATGGGAAAGTTTTATGTTGCATGTAGGGACAGTGCGCCTTTAGCGCGACTGTGTTAGATGTAACAATAATGAAGCTTGCGCCGAAGGAAAAACAGTGAGTGTTTTGCAAAAATATATGATTTTCACTCTTTTGGCAGGTTTTGATGGTTAGGAGGGAAAACTTTTAGCACAACAGGGAATAAAGGACAAACGATTTTGAGTAGTTTTGTGGCAGGGTCTTCCAGATTTGCAGATCTGGAAGGAGGAGAAGGGGTTTTGGAGTTGAGTATTTAGGTTCATTTGTTTATTATCAATCATAATCACCTAAACCAACAGAAAAACCACAACAAAGCCACAAGAAAAGATGAAAATTTAAAATTTTGAGTTTAAGTGTCTTCTCTGTTGTGCTGGTAATGTGAAAAGTCAGGAAATTGAGAAAATCTACGTTTTTGGGTCATTTTGTGTGTTTTTCGGGCCTGTCGGACATTTTTGTCCCGCGTGTCCCAAGTTCAATTGGGCCCTCTGTTCCCCGATCGGCCGGTTTACCCGAAGTTTGTCTTTTTCGGGCCCGTCGGAACTTTTTGTCCCACATGTCCCAAGTTCACCCGGACAAGTTGTTCCATTTTCAGCCGAATCGCCCGAACCGCGTACCTCGCGCTTTCGCGTCCCAAATGTCCCAAGTTCGCCCGGACCCGTTGTCACCTTTTTGTCCGATCCGGCCGAGTCGCGTACTTCACGCACTTTTGTCCCGCATGTCCCAATAACATTTGTGCATCTTTTCCCCGCATCGCCCGAATCGCCCGAACCGCGTACTTCGCGCTTTCGCGTCCCTCGTGTCCCAAATGAACCAAGTGCCATTCATGCTAATTTTTCCCGCTCTACCCGAATATCTTGCTTTTCAAATTGGTAGGTATGTATTTAATGCGCATTTATTACCTTTCTCTCTCCTAAACGGCTATATAACGAGCGAACCCCCTATGCGTTTTTCACACTGCTTCCATGCTATCTTTTGCTCGAACCCTTGCAATCTAAATTCCTGCGCGCGTATCCATTCCCTCTGCAATTTCATCCCAAGTTTAGCTTGCAGCTCTGCTCTCTCAATTACTATCAACATGAAGATCAAATTCCAGGGGCAGGAGCAAATCTCACCACTAGAATCTTCCGTTCTCGATATCGGGGACAGTGAGGTTCGCCACCTTGACTTTGGTGATTTTTGGTCGAGGATGACAGATGCAAACCCTACACCAATGGCACAGATGATTCATGACAGCGGTTTGGCTTTCGCTGGTGGTTTCCCAATCTCGGTGCAATGTGCAGATACAGTGCTTTCATGCGGAGCTCATTTCAACCCTGATTCGAGTGAATTGACCAACATACACGGGGAACTCATCGCCAAACTTGACGCTGCCGCCATTGGCACTGCACTGAGGATTCCAGAAATGGATAATGCCATAGTTGTTTCCCAGAATCAAGCACAGGCCCTGTTCAATCAAGACAGTGACAACTACAAGGCACGGGTGGCGAAGTCTTGGCTTAAAAACCCTAAGAAGGGAGCATCTCGTCTATCCAAGACCCTTTTCCAAGTAGATTTCAATGAAGAATTGTCAGATTTCATAATCTTACTGGCTCGGGTTATGGGCTTACCCTCCACTAACGAGTTCCATTTCTGGATGTGCCCGCTCATCAACATGGTGTGCGAAGGAACTCAAAATATCAATTGGGCAGAAATCATCAGCATGAACCTAGCGGAGCAACTGTCCAATGTGCAGCAAATGAAGAAATTCTATATGACTTCGTACCTGATGTACACTCTGGCGGCATCAAGGCAATGGTTTGGTTTCTCTTACATTGATGCCCACAAGGCTGATCCTGTGTATGCCTACTGCCCACAGTTCACCCTAGAGACTAGCAATCGCAACTTCCGAAGGGTGAATGATGCTTTCACCATGTACATGGTCAGACTTCTCGAGGGTGACACTGCTAGAAGATTTTCTGATGAATCCATGAATCTAATATCGCACTACGGTGCCTATTTTATTCAATTCAGAAAATTTTCTTATATCAGGCTAGCTGGCTATGAGAGCACCCCTCTGAGACTTCCTATGTTCTGCAGTGATAAGATGGCTCTGATAGAAGTATGCAGGCAATTAGATAAATTGCATAGAACCTGCAAGGACAAGAAGATCACTGGTTTGCACTTCCCCATCTCTTTGGGAAACTACACTTGTAAAACAGCCCTGGATGCACAGAATATAGAAAGATCCCTGGGTCCCATCACTGTCCATTTATTCAAGCCAAGAACTTGCTTCGACTTGAAGAAGTTCATTGAGCAGAACATCAAGATAACATATCATCATAGGGCAGATACAGAAGACTATTGGGCTGACTGTGCCGATGATTTTGAGGCTAGAAGGAGGCATTATGGCAGGTTCTCTCTACAATTGATCCAAGAACTCGGCTTGTACCAAGTTCCTGAAGGACTCAAGGATGACAACTCTGATCTATACTCATATGAGTATGACAATGTGGTTAAGCACACTCCCTTGGAGGACTTGGATTGGTTTAAAAAAGAGAAAGATGATCTGGCTGAGATCCTGGCTCCAGTCTTAGTCAGGACTAAGATCTGGTTTGATAAGAAAGTTCGAGAGCTTAGGAGGCACTCAGGAGAATCCTCCTCTAAGGATGTTTCAACACCAAGGAGGGAAGCATCGACTCCAAGATCAGACACACCTATGCAAACCCCTCCTGCCTCATCAACACAAGGACCTGCAGTTTCTACTCCTTCATCCACCCAAGTATACCAGAAGAAACTCAAAGAGGTTAAGAAGGAGCCTGTGGAAGAAGATCCTCAGAGAAAGCAGGCAGAATTACCTTTGGGATCAGAGAACATTATTGTTCTCAGTGAAAGTGAAGAGAGTGAAGTGCCAGCTCCTTCAAGCGCTCCTGAAGCTCCAACGGATAAAGACAAGGAAGTCCAGAGCACTGAACTTCCAAGTGCTATTGATTCCTCTGCACCAGTTGTCTCAAGCGCGCCAGTTGTCTCAAGTGCACTCATGTCTCAACTCGAGACAACAGTGGTGCAGACCTTGGGCGCTATGAGTTCTCTGTCTCTTGGTCCTCTTGCCCCACCTGCTGCTTCCTCCTCCTCTTTTGCATGGGTGCAACCTTTTGTTGACAGTAGGAAGAGGAAATCTTCCTCTCGGAGCTCAGGGCCAAATTTTGATGCTGTGGCAGCCTTGTTAGGCACTACTCCTCCTTCTCGTGCCAAAAAAGCCAGAATCACCTCCAGGATAGTGTCTGATGCTCAGGGTCAGCAATTCCTGGAGATTGCTAAGCCTACAGTAGATAAATCAGAGCAGGACTTACAGGCATCTGACCTAGAACTCTCAAGGATTCCTATGGGAGAGTCTACCCCTGAAGGTGAGATCCACAACCTCCAGGAAACAGTCACAAGAGTCATTGGGAGGGTAGAAAAAGGGCAGCAAACTATTGAACAGTTGGAGGAACAAGCCCAGATTCTCACAGGTTTTATCAAATCTCTTTTGTCTAAGGACAAAGTTTTGGACCCTACCCCATTGACTACCCTTCCGCCACCTGTAATTTTGAGCCAAGATGAAGTACAGAGTATCAAAGACATGCACAAGTATTCCATCTATGGCAGAGCTATGGAGGCCATGGTGGAAGATATGCTTGTTGCAGGATTGAACTTCATCGATGAAGCTTTCAAACTCCATGGAAAGGTGAACAACTTGCAACAGAAGCTCTCCTCCACTATCGGGATCATAGATAAAGAGCTCAAACTTTGGAGCAGTTGCATAGTAGACCTCCGCCTCATGGGACAGACAGATGAGAACATTTTATTGGCGAGTAAGGTTTTTGATGATGCAAAGGATAATCTGTCAAAGTCCTGGGTTTACAGCGTGGAGTGGAAGATCAAAGTCTTGGAGGAGGCTTTGGGAGAACTGAAGAATAGCTGGCAGAAGGGTGAGGCTTTCAAGACACTGGTTGTATCTGCTTTCAAAGATATACATTGTCATCTTCAGGATGAAACTTCTGGTGTGCCTCTTTCCTTGCAAGAAATCAAAGCTCAATTCAGAGCTTTTGTCAAAGATAATCTATTCAAGGAAAGCTCCATTTCCAAAGAGAAAATGAAGGAGATCTGCTCTCTTCAATCTGCCATTGAAGAAGCAAATAAAGACTATCATACTCATGTCGAGTTTGATAAGGAAATGGAGAAGTGCCTCGGATTTTGGACCCAGTCTACAGCCAACACGTCAGTCCCCCGTGGCAGAGACATAGCCGAGGCATTGAAGAGATTCAGGCAGCGGATTTTGAAGTCAGTGGGTCCCTCCCAGTCATAACCACCTGTCTTCTTCTCCTTATTCTTCTCTTCTCTTCCAATTCTTTTTCTCGGATTTATTGTAATAAGTTGAGGTATTGCGATTGGCAATCCTTAACTAATCTTTAGTTAAAAGAAGTAGTTACCAAGAGTAACTGATTTGTAAGCTATATAATGGCCTCTCCTCGCCATTTTGCAAAAGGAAGAACTTGGCTTATTTTCTGAAAGTGTAAATAAATCATAAAGAAATCAATACAGAAGGGCTTTTCATTCTTCGTCTATCTGATCTCTTTTATCCCTAAGCTTTTCATTTAATTTTGTGAAGATCATTTGTCTGTGTTATGTCAAGAAACTTTGTATTCTTGCAGATGTTATTTACAGAACTTTGTGTCTTTTAAATTTCATCTTACTAATATGATACAAATGATCTTGTTTCAATTCACTGTAACTTCGCATACATAAAGAATTACTCTGTCATCTATAATTCTGAATGTTGCCCTTCTGCTCATTCTCGTATTCTCATTCCTCAGTCCTTTTGTAATTGATGATCCTTATAGAAAACACTTTCATTATATCCAAGTTCAACAAGAAAATCATGTTTTGTATATTTGTAAATAGGTTCGTTTCTGAATAAGGGAACCTCTCCCATTAAAGAGGAGGGACTTCTTGTCCCCTGACTGTTGCTCTTCGCAACATTTGGAGTGTTGAAAGTAGTCCCTGTATCTGCACCTATGATGCAAATCTTGGATATTCTGTTCATGGACTTCTTCAGGTGCAAGCAATTTGGAGTGTTGACACTCAACAAAATGTGCCAAAGGAATAGAGGGGGCGTAGTTTTGGGTGATGTAACATGAAAGAAAATTGTGCCCAACCCAAAAAGGTTGAAAATGACCAAGTTCTAAAAACTATATTTTCCAGAAAGGGATTTTATGCCATTCCGAACATTAAGAGACCTCAACGGGGGACCAAAATGGAAATTTTGGTATGGTTACCTGCAAAATTTCCCTTGTCAATTTTACAGGATAACAGTTGGCTCTTTCTGGGGACTAACTTTGAGCAAAGCTTAAGGGTAGAGAATCCCAGATCAACATGTGCCTATCCATTGGGTTACAAAGTCAAAAACAAGGGTGATGAAAAAAGAAAGGAAAAAAACACACAACCAATAGAAAGCAAACACACGACAAAAACAAACACACAACTAAAGCAAACTGTACAAAGAAGAGAGCAAGCTCTACTTCTTGAATATTTTGAGATGTTGCCCGCTATAGGGGAGTGGGAGCTCAGTTCCATCCAGATATGAGAGATAGAAGCTATTCTCTCCATTGAGCTGCTTGATCTTGAAAGGCCCTCTCCAAAGAGAGTCGAATTTCCCATGCATGCCCTTTGGCTCTCTTCGCTTGTCCCATAAAAGGATGAGATCTCCCACCTAGAAATCCCTCTACTTAGCCTTTTTATCGAATAGTCTCTTGACTTGATTCTGATGTTCGGTGATCCTGTCGACCACCCTTACTCTCTTTTCTTCAAGTTCTGTTAGATACATGATCCTCTTTTCTAGAGAATTCTGGAAAGTCTCATCCTCGATCGCTCGTGCCAAGCATAGAGCAGGGAGTTCCATGGAAATGGGGAGCTCAGCATCGATTCCATATAACACTTGAAAAGGTGACATACCGAGAGACCTCTTCAGAGTAATACGGTCTGCCCACAAAGCATCATATAATGACTTGTGCCAGGACCGCTGATTCTCATCAACCAGCTTCCGTATGATGGTTACTAGGTTCTTATTACTGGATTCTACCTGACCATTTCCCTGGGGGTAATAATCTGAGGCATGGGCCAGGGTTATCCCATATTCATAGCAAAAAACTGATAACTTCTTGTGAGGAGAAGTTGGAAGAATTATCAACAACGATTTTATGTGGGATGCCAAACCTCACGATGATATTTTCTTTGATGAAGTTGCAAACAACTTCAGAGGTGGCATTCTTACAGGTATGGCCTCCACCCATTTGGTGAAGTAATCTGTTGCTTGTTAGGACATAACTATGTCTGGCACTTGATTGGGGATGTAGTGCTCTGATAAAGTCAATTCCCCATTTCCTGAATGGTTCGTCAATAATGACGAGCCTGAAGGGAAAAGCAACCAATTTTGGTTTGCCAACAAACTGTTGGCAGAGCTCACATTTTGCTACCCAGGTGGCTGTATCCTGAAATAGTGTTGGCCAGTAGTACCTGGCCCGGATGATCTTATGTGTTGTTACGGATGAGGAGAAATGACCGCCGTAGGCCGAGTCATGAAAAATTTCAAGCAATTTGATCTGCTGTGGTTTGTCAACGCATCGCAAGAAGATGCCATCAATCCCGCGCTTGTATAAACCGTCATCCCATATGACATATCTAGCTGCCCTGAGCTTTACAGTCCACTTCTCCTTTGAAGTTAGATGAGTTGGGCACTCACCATAAGTGAGAAAGAAAGCAATGTCTGAATACCATTCATCGCTAGTCACAACAAATAGAACCATAGGTAGAGAATCAACTTTCTCCAGCTGACCCTGCGCTCCGTCGATGCAATCAACTTCCTCTTTAGGGACCTCTGAATCTTTGTTTTCAGCCATAAGCTGACATAGGTCCTTGCCTCTTACCATCTTGGTTGGTTTTATGTCTAGATCATACTCTTGGACCTTTGCGATCCAATTCCCTCGTAAGCTTCCTAACTCCTGTTGAGTTAGGATAGACTTAACTGCCGTGTCAGGAACCAGCACTACCGTATGAGAGTTTAGGATGTAGTACCAGAAGTTCTTGACTACTTTGACCACTGTGAAGGCATGTTTTTCTAACTGAGACATCTTCAATTCATGAGGCTTGAGAGGGGAGCTCATGAAAGCGATTGGAGATTCAACATCCTCAGAGTTCTTTTGCATTAAGATGGCTGATACAGTATGCGCAGATGCATAACTGTACATGATAAAATCCTTGGAGAAGTCGGGACATACCAGGATGGGTGCATGGGCAACGGAGGCTTTTATATCCTCGAATGATGCCTTTCCTTCTTCACTCCACCAGAATTTTGTGACCCTTTCATCATATTTGATATGTGACGAGTCTTTTCAGTGAAGTCAGGAACAAAGCATCTGAGAAAATTCACCTTTCCGAAGAAGGAGTGAACACCGGTCTTGCTTGTGGGTAAGGTAAGGCTCTGAATAGCCTTAACCCTTTCGACATCTATCTTTGTTCCTTCCTTGCTGACAACGTGTCCCAGCAACTTTCCTTCAGTGACCCCAAAAATAGACTTTTTTGGATTTAGGGAAATCCCGTGTTCTCGGCATCTAATCAATACTTGCTCCAAATGATCACAATGATCACTTCACTTTTTTGAGAACACAGTTAAGTTATCTAGATAAACTATGATGACCTTTCCCATCATACCTTTGAATGTGAAGTCCATTGCTCACTGAAAGGTGGCACCAGCATTGGTCAAGCCAAAAGGCATCCTGCTGTAGGTGAATGTGCCCCAGGGAGTAGTGAATGTTGTTTTGAATTGGTCTTCAGGTGAGACTTCAATCTGATTATAGCCCGAAAAAACCATCAAGCATGGACAACATCTCTGAATCGGTTACTACCTATAGAACCTGATCCATTATGGGCAGCGGGTAGTTGTCCTTCAAGGACACCTGATTCAGATTGTGAAAATCTACGCATATGCGTATCTCGCCATTCTTCTTTCATACGGGTACAATGTTTGTGACCCAGGTACTATGATGGATAGGAAAGATGATTCTCACATCCAACATTTTCTGTATTTCCACCTGGATGGTACCCGAGATCTTGGGATTGTAATGCCTCTATTTCTGGCGAAAGGGTTTGACATCATCCTTTAACGGGATGTCATGCTGAACATCCTTAGGCTTGAAAGACTTTAGATTGGCATAAGACCATGCCAATACGTCCATATATTTCTTCAGCAATTTGAAAAACTTCCACTTTTCTTTGGGTGTACAACATTTCCCGATGTTCACAAACTGCGGATCTTCTACAGTACCCAGGTTGACCGATTCGGTCTCTGGAGAGGAGTTAGGATCATCTTGTCACTTCTTCTTGACAAAATGATCATGTTTGTCAAACAATCATTCCAGAGAGACTAAACCCTTTGGAATTTTATTTCCCTTGAGCTGACATATGCCATCACCTTCTTTTGATTCGTTCGCTTGACCAGTGACAGATTCACGGCATGCAGAAGTAGATCCTTCAAAATGAAGCTCATTGAAATTTTCTGCTTTCTCTAGAAAGGCAATAAGCTGATTGTCATCGTTGAATACCTGCCAGTGCTGAGAATTGTCTGGCACGCTTGGGCGAAAGACTACCTCAATGGTATATGTGTCTATTTTCAACCCTGGGTGAGGGAGCATAAGAGATGCTGAGACGGCCAATGAATCGGCCATGTCATTTTGAGCTCTTGGAATGGATTTTATTGAGAAAGTGTCAAATTCCTCAATGTTGTCCCATACTGCATTGCGGTAGTGCCTGAGTCTGTCATTTTTCACTTGGTACACCCCTTTTACCTGGTTGACGATCAGTTCGGCATCACCTTGTACTTTTAGGTTCTTGATTCCTCTTTCTTTTGCAGCTTGCATACCGAGTAACAAAGATTCATACTCAGCAGTATTGTTTGTATTGAAAAACTACAATTTGAAAGAAAGAGGAAAAATCTCCTCTTCAGGAGATATCAGGACAGCTCCAGCGCCACATCCACTCGTTGCACAACTGCCATCAAACTGCAGTGTCCATATCTTGTTAAGGTCCTCCTCCTGGATGAGAACGTCCATTTTATCAGACTCAGTGGATAAGAAGTAGTTCCCCATCCCTGATGATTCGAAGAGAATTTGGGCTTTGGGGTCGTCAGAATTGGTGACCAGGTACTTCTTTTGTGATTCAGGCTCCAATGTCTGCATTACACCCTTGACAGGGATTCTGGCTTTGGACCAGTCCATATGAATCTCTCCACCAACTTCTCTGCAAAAGCTTCTCCCTAGTAGAATTCCATATGCTGCTGGGATATCAGCAATGAGGATGGTCATCTTTACCCTTTTCTCTGGGAACGCTGCAAACGCGAACTGTGCATCTTTGATTTGACCAATTAATGGAACCTGTTTGGTTTCCATGGAGTAACATCTACCGAAAGGCTTAGTAAGAGTGAGGCCCAAAGCATGAGTGACCTTCACCGGCATGACATTATCGGAAGCCCCAGAATCAATTATGCAGTTGCTTAGTTTGTGACCATTGATTAGGAGGGAGAGATAAAAAGGTTCAATTTTTCCTGATGTGGAAGTCGAGGCAACATTTATGCGAGATGCAGGAGGAGTGGAAAGGATTCCTTTCATGGAGACAAGAGAGGGATTCCAACATGGCTTCAGATATACTCGGTTAATCTTACAAGCTGCTCAGGGTTAGACTGAAGATATTCAGCTTCAGACATTTGAATCTTGGTCTTTTTAGCGTGATCGACTATGTCGAATGTGACCAAGGGTTGCGTTGATGAAGGAATGAGTCCCTCATTTCACGATGGTAGGGTAGGGTTACTGGTCTTTATGGAAACAGAAGAAGGCTGATTTGGAGGAGAGATGGGAGGAAAATATTTCTTCGTAAAAGGCTTAATAGGAGGTTGAGCAGGAAGAGGATTACCTCTTTTAGCAATGGTTGGAGGCGTGTTCGACACAGCCTTCTCTTTTTGTATCCTGGCAGCAACTTCTGCTTCTTTTCCTTGTGAGCGGGTGAAAACAACATATGACTGTCTGCTTGCATACCCTTGGGTACCCTCTTCTTCATCAGATTCCTCATCTTCAAATTCCATATACCCGATTGTAGAGTCGCCAGTCGGTTCACCGACATCTTGATCATCTTCACCTTGCGATGAAGGTTCTTCATAAATTTTCTCCTCTTCTTCGATCTCAACCAGGGCATTGACCAGAGGGGCCTCAAGTGCTAACCTTGGAGCAGTAGCAGGAAAACGTGGCCTTTGTGGGGCATTGTTGGGAGTGAAGTTCCTCCGTGGGATATCCCGGTATGGAGTGGAGGACGAAGCTTGAGCTAATTACTTTTTTAATGCGAGCAAGTCATTTGCCATCTTCTGGAATGCCGGATCTGATGAAGTGGCTTGAGAAGGAGTTGAAGCCTTAGGTTTGGATGGCTCTCATTTTAACTCACCAGATATAAGTAGGTTGTCTTCTATCTGAATGGCCATAGCTTGAGTGAGGACCAAGGTGGTGATTTGTTCTTGTAAGAGTAAGAAACTTACTCTTGAGCTCATGGCATTCACAAAGAAACACTTTTGATTTTCTGGTGTTGGCAACATGGCAGGTGGCACATGGTTAATCAGTGAATTGAAACGGGTGATAAAATCATGCATGGTTTCATTGGCCTCCTTCTTCAAGTGAGTAATCTTTGATAGTAACGCAAATGCATCTTCTGAAGGCTTATACCTGTCTTCAAACGTAGTTCGTAATGTGGCCCAACTGGTGATAGATCCGGCCGATAAATGCTGGAACCATTCTGCTGCAGGTCCTTGCAAGGTCTCTAGAAAGAGGCGTACTGACACGTCTTCATGGGTCACATCTAGGATGCTGCATGACATAATGAATGCAGATATATGTGAATCCGTGCTTTGATTTCCACTCCCATCAAATCTTGGGAAATTCTCGCGGTTTCCATGAGGGAGTGCGTGAACTGGATGCGGTAATGCAAGAGGGCCCATAGCGTTTCCCCATGGTACTACCATTTGAAAAGCTTGGAAAGAGGACATGAGCCAGAAGTGTGGTTCCACTGAGTAACAAAGCACTGCAAAGGGATGTGGAGGCTCCTTGTGAAAACCGGTTCTTTCATGGAGGCGAGGCACTTCTGGCTGACCGATCAGCTGAACTCAGCGATGAGAAGCGTGCTGGTGTAATACTGAAGTTGTGCCTTTGAAGTAGATCAAAAATAGGATCAACTTCTCCATGAGCTCTCCTGCTATGGGTAAATGGCTCACCCGCCAGTGTATCTTTTCAGATCTGCAATGATTTTAGAGCAGATTTAAAAACTCTTTTTGTTTGTACTTGCTGATTTTCTGATTTTTCTGACAAAAATCAGCAGCATGTACTTTTCTAAATATTTAATTTTATCCCTCTTTTGAAAACCGATTGCGGTTTAATGACAAAGATTAGCGAGGATAAAATAATGGTTAACTTAGTAAGCTGATTTTCAGATCTTAGATTTGACTTTTTGCAAGGGTTTGAAAATATTTGTAAAACTATCAAAATCTTAGATCTATGGAAATATATGGGTTTTTATAAAAACTCAGTGAACTAAAGGTTTCTAACTGGTCCAGATCTATGGATCTCTGAAGAAAATTTTCAGTTTGGATCACTTTTGCAAAAAAAATGGATTTTAAACAAAGAGTTAAGATTTGCAAACAGGTAGTGATTTTTACAGTTTTATCTATTTTCTTAGTCTCCCCACCAACTTTAAAAACTGTTGGTGTCTTTTAGCTGACATAACATTCACATAGATCTGGTTCTTTCCCCAGTAGAGTCACCAAAAACTGTTGGTCCAAAAATCTGTCGGGTGGGCAGATCTATGGATAGACAGGCCAACAGTGTGCAGGGCATAGCCCCTCTTTGAGACAGCAAAGTGAAACTGGTTTATTGCTATTCTACCAGCAGGAATCTGTGCAAGTCTTACAGTATTCTGCCTTCAAGGGGGTTTGGGATCTCATCCCAGTAGAGTTAGTTCTGACGAAGAACAGAAAGGAATGAAGGAAGGAATGGAAGAAAGGTGGATCTGAAGGGAGAAAAGAAATGAATTCCAAAGTAGAAAGGTCAGAGGGTTTATGTTTTAGGCTGGTAGTAAACAGAGCCAAACTTACTCACATAAACAAACAAAGCAATACTGATAAACAAATGACAAAAGCATAGGTGAATCCAACAGAATAAGCATGCAGATCTAACTTAAGAAAGATCTAACACGTAACACAGGAATTCAGCACAAAGTCTCAATTTTGTATTAATAATGTTCTGTTACAAGAAAGCTCAAAGTCTTTCTCTCCTCACTCTATTTTTCATACAAATTTTCTCACACTGAATACAACAAGTATCCAAGTATTTATAGAAGGAGAAGGAGAAAGAAGACAAAAAAGGAGCCAACAACTATTTACAAAATATTTAAAAGTCAAATGTTGACTTTGGGGCAATTTTGTGGATGACAACATCCCATGGTGCAACATGGATGATGTCATCATTTGTGCCAACATTCTTTTAAATATTTTACAAAAATGGGATAAATCCCAGGAGGAAGGAGCCTATTCATCGTCATCCCTTGGCTGGAAAGGAGTGTCCTGCTTCTGCTCAGGAGAGGAAATGTGAAATTGAGCTCGATACTCCATGAACTTGCTGACCATCATTGAAGTTGATCCTGAGCGGGACCCTTGGTGTGATCCCCGATGACTTCGCAAGTCTCCCATTCATCTCTGAGTCTTTCTGGGAGTTTGAAGTATTCATTACCTACCTCCATCAGGTATCCAACAAAGTCGCGGCAGGCCAGAAGGTTGTTGATAGATTCTATATCAAAAGTGGCCTCTGAACTCTAAACCCTGCGACGTGATTTCCTTGAAGAGCTGAATAGTATCATCTTCCTCCCTCAAGGTGTATGATGGGGTGGGCAAACCTGGAGACATCCTGAAAATGATCTGCTCCATTTGATGCATTGCATCCAGGGCTTCCTCCTTGATTTTGTCTATTTTCTCCAAGACAAACTCCATTTGGTCAACCCGATAGTCTAAAGAAGCAAGGACTTTGTTGGGTGCTCTCGGGTGATCAAAAATGCCAAATTTCACCAAGTCATCGACTGGGCAGTCGAGCATCTTCTGGAATGTCTCGTGTTGCAACCTGGCATGGTCCAACTCTTCGGAGATAGGTCCTGCTATTGCCTGGAGTTCCTTGTTAGCTTGATCTATATTTTGATACAGCTCTGTGAACTTTGTAATCACTTCCTCACTATCTTTGAGGATCTGCTCTCTCCAGGTGGACACTGCTACACCTTGCTCACCAATCTTGGCATACTCATTTATCTTCTCCTGACTAAGGGCTTCAGGAGTTTCGGTGGCAGCTACAGGAGGTGCATTGCCCATCTTTTGCAGGGCTTGGAGAAGATGCTTGTTTTGCTCTTTTAATATTCTCTTCTCTTCCTTTGCTTCTTGAAGCTTTTTGCAAAGGGCATCCACTGCGGATAAGGCCTCTCCTTGCAGGCTCTCTGATGATGTTCCCATTGTGACCTGAGTCACTGTAAAATCTGTAGGAGACAGATCTTCTTTCTTCTTTGTGGGATCAGGGTATGCGATCTCCATAACCCTTTCACCTGAAGTGCTTTGAGAGAAGCGGGTTATAGCCTTTTGCTTCTTAGGCCCTTTAGCTGGAATAATGGAGAAGTCCATAGGTGCAATAGGGACTTTCCTCTTGTGCTGGCTCAGGTGTTTGGAGATCCATTCTGGACTTAGGGGAGTGGGACCAGAGGAAGAGGAGGAAATGGGGGTGGAAGAAGGAGCAACTACAGTGGACACGGGGAAATGTGTCGAGACACTTGGTGGTGGCATTGAGAAAGAAGCCAACCCTCCAATGCTCACGGGGGTAGGAGTCACTGTAGGAGAGGAAACCATGGGGGTGGAAGGGATCTGTGAGATGAGGGAAGAAATGCTGGGGGACAGATCCGTGAGGGAAGAGAAGATGGAGGAAGAGGGAGGGGGAATGGTAGAAGACGGGGGAGAAGACACAACCAAAGGAGTGGTTGGTTGAGTGACATGAGGAGGGGAAGGAGGAGTGGGAGATGGGATGGTGGGAACCTCACCAGTTGTAGTAGTGGCAACATCCTGAGTGGATGTGCCCGTTGGAGCACTTACCGCTTCTTCTTCTTTTGGGGATATTAGGCTTACTACCTGCTCCTCGGCGGTGGAAGGAGGGCTCTCAGGAATTTCCTCTTGAGCAGTGCTTGTCTCTCCCTCTTTATCTTTTCCTTTGCCTTTAGGCAAGTGCTTCAGCTTGGTGGGTGCATTACCCAAGGGAGACGTGGTAAAGTCTACTCCAAGGTAGATGAGACCATTTTTCTTGCACCAATGCTCAGTGCGCTGCAGAGTGCCTTTGACCCTTTCCTCAATAGTCTGAGGTGCCTTGTTTCTATCAATTTCAGCAAACGGCCAATTGTCCCCATCCGTGTCTAGATAAACCTGATCAACTTCTTGATCAGTTGCTTGGAAACCCTTTGGGACAATGGCCACACCATATTGAATGATCTCTGCCAGGGCCAGGCGGGAGTGATCCTTTCATCTGAGCTCGACTTCGTGATATAGATCGATGTAGATATCTTCGATCTGAGGGACGTGAATTGGATCGAGCTTTTCCCTTGGAAGGCAATCACAAGGATCAAAGGTTGGCCTCACCAGGAAATTATGCTTTAAGTTGAGCAATTCAAGCTCTGCAAACATCTCCCGGGCTTTGCTCTGTGAAGTGCAGGTGTACCTACCCACTGTGAGGGGGAATGGAGTTCCACCCTTCTTCCTTTTCAAACACTTCTCATGGTATGTGATAAGCTGTCTAGACAGCTCCAATAGGATCAGCTTGGGTCCCGCATACCTTGGCAATTTGGTGGGCTCTCCCAAGAAGTTAGCAGCTCTGAGATAGGTGAAAGTGGGGAATTGTGTGAATAACGCTCCCCACTTCTCTGTGGTGGTGACCACACTTTTGGTTGTCTGACCATGAGTCATGTTGGGCCTCAAGAGGTAGACGACGCCATAGAAGAAGGCATCATTGATTTTGCTGAATTGGGCTATGCTATTTTCCAGTCTTAACTCTGGATAGTACTCGTATATTTTGACCTGGGGCCATACCCCATACCGATTCAATGCTGGGTAGTCCCTCTCTGAGGCAGCAACATATACCACATAGGAGTTCATATAGAACTTCCCAGTTGTTGAAAGTTGTTGAAGCTACGTGGAGATTGTGCTACTGATAATCTCTCCCCATTCAAAACGTTGATCAGGAACATTTTTACTCATGGTTTCTAAATACCTGAGCATCCACTTGTGAAAGTAATGGGCATCAGGAAGCCCAAACACCCTACTCAGGAAGGTGATGGTGTCACTCATCTCCTCTGAAAAGTCACTGCGATGAATGACTTGTGGCCACCTGCTTACCACCTTCTTGTTTTTGAGGTACACCTCATTCATCAGCTGCATGCATTTGTCTTCATTTTCATTCCATGTCTTCATGCAGTCCTCTTGGCTTACCACTACAAAATGTCGGTGGTGAGGGATACCCAACATGATCTCAAAATGCTGGGCAGTGAGGTTGATTATTACCTCGCCCTTCTCATTTTCGACACATCTTGTGTCTTTATTGTAACAACGGCCCACCAACATCATGAACTCATTGTTGATTGCGCTTACGGGGATCCCTGCAGCAAAGTGCAGACCACTGCCAACCAATTTATCCATCCATGGGCTTCCTGTGACCTTCTTGGTTCTGGCCCAGAAGTCCTCCATGTCAATGTGGCCGAGTTCTGAATCTCTGATATCTAGGTCACACTCTGCAAGGGATTCAGGCATCCTGACCCTTTGGTATTTATATTTCATTTCTTCTTCTGTTAGCTTGGCTTTACCCTTGGACTTGGTTGGCTTCTTACTCGATGAAGACATGTGTGAATCTGAGTTCAGCTATTGATCTGCAAGAAGAATCAGGGAAGTCCATCACAGAAGAGCCATGTTAGCTGTTAAGTCATCCATCAAAGCTTACAGAATGAAAAGTTAGCAATTTATGAGTCTCTGGGCATAAGGCACAACTGTACTGCAGGCTACAGGGTTTCAAAAAAGCAAGGCACACTTTGGGAAAGTGTTGCATGGGAGGAAACAACGCCAAAAGGTGTGCAGGGTGCGGAAAGACTACACACAACATTCAGATGTTGGTGTCAATGGATGTGCACTTACGCCATATGAAGTGTTTTAACTGGGCACAGATTTATTTGGTGTAGCACGGTCTTAGGGTGCACCATTGGCACAGATGTGGTAGATGTTTTCCAACATTATGAGGTGAGGTGCGCCAAGGGGTTTAGCTTGCGCGGCGCATGGGAAAGGTTTGCACAACATTCAGATGTTGTTGTAGTTGTAGTGTGCTTGCGCCTGCACTTGTGCTTTAGGAATTTTTGGAGTTTTTACAAGGTGTGGAGAAGGCTTATGCCACATGCAGGGACAGTGCACCTGTGGCGCAACTGTGTTTGATGTAACAAAAATGAAACTTGCACCGAAGGAAAAATAGTGGGTTGTTTTTGTAAAAATTTCATGATTTTCACTCTTTTGGCTTTGTGGTTTTGATGGCAAGAGGGAAAAATTTTAGCACAACAGAGGAAGGACAAATGAGTTTGAGTAGTTTTGTGGCAGAGGTCTTCCAGATTTGCAGATCTGGAAGGAGGACAGAAAACGGTTTTGGAGTGGGTTTGCAAAATGTATTGGGATTGCATTTATCTTCTTAGGTTCATTGTTATTTTTAACAATCCTAACCACCTAAACCAACATAAAAACCACAACAAATCCACAAGAAGGGCAAGGGCCACTTACCAGGAATATATAACGATAAAGGAGACAATGTGGGGTCCACGAATGTGACAAATGCAACACGGGGCTGACAGGAATGCTGACAAGTACAGAGGAATAAATTTTTCAATTTTTTTGAATTGTGAAAATGACAGGTCGGACGCACCTATATATAGAAAAAGGTGTAATAAATGCGCCACCAAATTTTCTATGGCACACTTAGGGAGATGTTGACACGAAAATATTTTTGCACCTGGCACAGCTTTGGAAGTGTCAACACTACGTTTTCAGTGCCCACTTGGCGCACTTAGAGAGGCACAACATTTGGAGTGTTGAAAAGTTGGCACATGCACCTTGGCGCACCTTTGAGAGGCGCAACATTTGGAGAGGCACAACATTTGGAGTGTTGACACTCAATAGAATGCACCAAAGGAATAGAGGGGGCACAGTTTTGGTTGATGTAACGTGAAAGAAAACTGCGCCCAACCCAAAAAGGTTGAAAATGACCAAGTTCTAAAAACTAGATTTTCCAGAAAGGGATTTTATGCCATTCCGAACGTTAAGAGACCTCAACGAGGGACCAAAATGGAAATTTTGGTATGGTTACCTGTAAAATTGCCTTTGTCAATTGAAAAATCCCATACTTCATTGTACATTTCTTCAAATGGAGAGCAAGAAAGAGGCCCATACTTCATTAATTTTGGTGGTTGGGGTCATTTTCTACAATTTTTCCATGCTAGAGACGTTTTCCCATTTTTCTCCCAAATCCATCAAAATTTAAAATTGAAGTGTCCATCATGTAGAGGATTTCAATTATTTCCATTGATACCAAAATCATGAAAATCTAAGCTCTAGATTGAAAGATATGGCCTTCTGAAGATTTAGGGCAAAAAGGGCAAAATTAGGGCAAAAATCGGGTTTGAGGGCCAAAATTTGAACTTTTTGCCCTCTTTTCTAAAATTGGGAAATTTTCTCCAAAAATTTCTTCACTGGCCCCGAATGGTTAGGACTTCCTGATGAGCTGAAAGCAGGACATGGTACTTTCTAATTGGTCTATCGCCACTATGACAATAGATGCGATAGGTTCCATTTTTGTTTTTACTTTTCACCACTTTGGCAACAATTTCCAAAATCCTCCCGATACTTCGATCCCCGCCGATGAATGGACATGTGGCAACTTTTGATTGGTCGATGGGGATGCACTTCCATTTTTTGCTTTGACAAATTTTTTCCAAATGCCAAAAAATATAAATCCCTCTGATGCCCCTCAATGCTCCGCCTTGACACGTGGCATCATTTCATTGGCTGTGGGCCTTAAGCAATTTCGTTTCCTTTGCAGGCTCGTGGGAGCCAAATGAATTTTGAGATTTTAGCCCAAAAAGTGCTAAGTTCTCAATTTCTTCCTCCACTCCGCCAGCTTGAGCCTCTTTGGCACAAAACTCTCCCAAGCTCCGTGGGCCCACCTTAGGAAAATTTCCCCTCCAAACTCTGCCGAGCCATAACTCAAAAAATACAAGGAGTTAGGAGGACTTCTTTACCTTTCTGGAAAGGGGAAGAAAAATCCTATCTTATGAAGCCATTTCCAAAATATTTTGAGTGCTTGAAATGTGTGAAAATTGAATTTGAAGCACAAGGAAGGAAAGAATGAAGGCAAGTTAGCCAAAATAAGTAGGGGCTCATTTTGGATAACAATTTTGGCGACTCAGAGGGGTCATCTACCTGCTAGATGAATGATTAGTGGCCTTTTGAAGCATCCATTGGGCATGGAGTCAAGCTTGATAACCAACTCTGATCTGAACTATGAAAATCTGACCTCTGAGCCACTTGGAAACCCACTGAAACTTGGAGTTGATCTTCACCAAAAGCCACTGAATGCACTGTGCAAGAGCAACCAAAACAACACCAAACAACTATGTACAAAATTGGAAATCATACATACTCCAAATGGAACATGCAGAGTGTGCAAAAGCACTTCTTCTGCTAGAAAAAAACCTACCTACACTACTCTAACCAAGAGCAAAGGTAAGCTAAACAAACCCTACAACTGGTTGTGCAAAATAGCTTCCTTTCTTCAAAATTGGCAGCCATGCAAATGATTTGGAGCTGATCATGGCTGTTAGTATGAGTGGAAAACTGAGAAGAATCTGGTCCTCCACCCAAATCATCAAGGTGTCAACCAAAAAATAATTGAATACCTCTTTTAGTTTCTCTGCATTTGGATTGTAGAGGTATTGCAGTTGATCCTTGGTACCTTGCATATCATCCTCATGCTTAGAAGCAAGCATGACTAGTGGAAACTCCCTTTTTGGATCCAATGAAGCCAAGTACCTGATAGGGCATGGTCTAGTCCTTTGAATGTTCCCATTGCTCTGAGATTCAACCCCAACAATGGAGTCTTCTTGCAGACCTCCTTGGGTGAATGGTGTGGAAGAAATGATGAAGTTCTCTGCTCTTTCTCTTCTTCCTCCAATGAAGAACATGGAAGATTTAAATCTCCCAAACTTGATTCCAAAGAGCTGCTATAAAGTGCAAGACTGCTTGTTGAATGCTCTCCTTCATGGCAGTAGGTTCATGTGTTTGGAAGATGGATGATGAAGGAGAAAACAATGTGAAACTCAACCGGTTCCTCTCCATCAAAACAATCCTCCAAATCAGACAAATACATTGCCTCACTTGTTGTCCTATTGCAAGTGTTCAACCTCTTCCATGATGTCCTCCTGATCTGTAATTTGATCACCATGGTTCTCCTCATCCTCAAACATGAAGTTTGAAAGATCAAACTCCTCCTCAACATTAGAGATTGAAGGAGATGAAGTGGGAGGAAGAACTGAAGGTTCCTTTGTGGCCTGCTCCTCACTTGGAGCCTCTGAAACTGTATGGTCCTCCTCCATCATGGGTTCATTAACCAAAAATAGGCCCATCAAGAAATGAAAGAAAGGAATCTTCAATGATGTTTTCTTCATTGAGTGGCTTCAACTCTGATTTGATCTCTCCCATCTTCTCCTCTTCAATGGGACTTGGAGTTGATTTTCCCCTCCTCTTCAACTAGTTGTGCAACTTGGGTTAAATCAGTATTTTCTTCAGGTAAAGTGCTATAATAACATAAACATCACTAGAACTAATTCTTTTCCTCTTGTTCTTGTTCTTCTTCTTCTGCTAATAAACTCAGCCTCAACCACCACTATTTCTTCAACTCTAACCTCCTCCATTGGTTTGACCATCAAGGGGATCTTTGTAAACCAAAATTTGTCAGCCCAACTCTTTAGATTGTCTTTCATTTCTTTTATGTTGGGATCCTCTTCTTGTTGTCCTCCTTGACTAGTTTCTTGGGTCTCTTCCCAACATCAACTTGGGAGAGAAAAAGGAGTGGCATGTTGGGGTTCAACCAACTAGTTTATTGTTTTTGGTGGGGAGGGAGGTGGAACTTCTTTTGTTTGGAGGGGATGACTATTTGGAAGGGAAAATGGAAGCAAGAGGGAACTGAAATGGGGTGGAAGACTAGGGAATGGAGAAATGAAATTCAACACTTGGGGTAGCAACTGGGGGATTTGGAATCTTGGGTCATGAAAAATGAGATAAAGCTTGAGAGGAAGAAAAAGAAAATCAATGAGCTGGTGTAAACTTACCCATTGACAAGGTTGATCTCAGCACTGTTGCTCATAGGCTTCTATCTCCTCAGTCCATTGTGCAAGTTGGGGCAAGCATTTCAACCATGAAGTCCAGCTTCTCCTTGAGGGCTGAAGTGTCTTGGAAAAGGGCCAACCCATGGACAAGGTGCCCTAAACCAATTCTTGAAATGCCTTCATTTGAGTTGTTGCTCTTGATTGCACCATGCCAATCTCCATTTTTTGGATCTTCTCCAACAGACCAACGTCTTGCATTCGATTGTCTTCATTGTTTGCCTACCCCTTGCTCTTGAAAGCTTCATAGCCAAACTATTTTGGCATTGCTGATCATAGGGTAAGCATGCTGATTTTGAATTTGTTCAAAATGCTGATTTGAAGGAGTTGTAAAGTACATTGGAGATGGATTTTAATGGCATTGCTGCTGCAAATGTGAATTCCATGATGGAAATGAAGTCATGATTGCACAACCTTATGGAATAGAAAAGAATGAAAGAGATGGAAGAAAAATGAATGAAAAGGAAGGTCTGTAACTTCAGAGATGGGTTGTTGACCATATGGGATCACCAGATGTGTTTGTAATTGCCTCCAAAGGCTGAAATATTCACAAGAACACATCAACCTACAAAAAATGAAGTGGAAGACCTCTTGGTCCCACCGGGTGTGCCAAAACTATTAGTGCAAATTCACAGCACCCCCAAATGAGTTATGGATATGCTTTTCTAAGGAAAAGTCATTTGGTGTGATTGCACAACATTGAGCTTTCCCAAAGTGTGGGACCTTTGCAAATGGGGAAAGCTCTCCAGAGAAGGTTGGTTCCTCTTCCTAAACTACCTGCCACAAGCTAATCTAACCTAATCTAACTTCCAAGGAGACAAGGAGAGGAAGAAAACAAGGAAAAATAGAGCCTACACTAAAACGGTGATACACCAGAGAAGGAAAGTGTTGATTATCTATCAAAACTGCCATGGAACAAGAAGAGGTGAGCAATGGAAAGGATGGACAAGTGCATCACAGACCAAAGATGGATTTCACACAGAAAATGTTCCAAAACTCCATGAACACAGCTCCAAAACCTGCAATGAACATCCAAACATGCACAAATACCCTGTAATGAAGAGAGGTAAGGAAAACAACAAAGAAAATGAGCCAAGGATGGACAAATGCATCACAAAAACATGTTTTTTTATTGCTCCAGAATTTACACAGTGCATCATTTCATGGGTAAGAGGAAAAAATGCCATTACAGAGCTGGGGAGGAGGTTCAAACTCCATTTTCAACCCTAGGGAAGAAAATAAGGGAGAGGCAGAGAAGAAGGATGAACAAATTTTTACAAAATGAGCCAAAACTGGCTTTTATCGCTCAGAACAAAATGAAGGAAATGAGAAAACGCGGGAAAATCAATTTTAAAACTCCAACCACTGACAAGATCCATTTAATTAGCCTACAAAATGATGGGTTTCCATGAAAAATCCCATACTTCATCGTACATTGCTTCGCAGAGAAAGAAAGAGGCCCATACTTCATTAATTTTGGTGGTTGGGGTTGTTTTCTACAATTTTTCCATGCCAGAGACGTTTTCCCATTTTTCTCCCACAAAACTCCATCAAAATTTAAAATTGAAGTGTCCATCATGTAGAGGATTTCAACAGCTTTCCATTGATACCAAAATCATGAAAATCCGAGCTCTAGATCGAAAGATATGGCCTTCTGAAGATTTAGGGCAAAACAGAGCAAAAAAGAGTTCCCTGCACAGGGCAAAAATCGGGTCGGCAGGGCCAAAACTTGAACTTTTTCCCCTTTTCTACAAAATTGGAAATTTTCCCAAAAATTCTCCAGTCGGCCCACGTGCCCTGATGACATGTGGCACTTTCTAATTGGTCTGTCCACGGATGCAAAACCATTTTTGCCTTTGCGCTTTTCACCACTTTGGGACAATTCCAAAATCCTCCCGAATGCCCTCGATCCCCTGCTGATGAATGGGACACCATGGCACCTTTTGATTAGTCGGCAGGGATGCACTTCCATTTTTGCCTTTGACACATTTTGACCAAATTTATCAAAAACTTAAATTTCCTCCTGACCCCCGCCTTGGCACTCCAGCCTTGACACGTGGCATCATTTCATTGGCTGCGGGCCTTAAGCAATTTCGAAGGGTACACCACCTTTGTGGGCTCGTGGCTAGACAAATGCAAATGACTTTTGTAACTTTTAGCCCAAAAAGTGCTAAGTTCTCAATTTCTTCCTCTGTCTCTGCCGAAAAGCCCTTTGGCACAAAACTCTCCTCAAGCTCCGCGGGCCCGTTGCTTAGGAAAATTTCCCCTCCAAACTCTGTCGAGCCATAACTCAAAAAATACAAGGAGTTAGGAGGAATTTTGTACCTTTCTGGAAAGGGGAAGAAAAATCCTATCTTATGAAGCCATTTTCAATTTTTTTTTAGTGCTTGAAATGTGTGTAAATTAAATTTTAAGCATAAGGAAGGAAAGAATGAAGGTAAGTTAGCCAAAATAAGTAGGGATTCAATTAATGGAAGCCAATGCTCTTGGCACTAACATTCCTGGTTTGACATAAGTATGAAAGACACTTAGTTAATATCTCACACTTCCTCCCAACATAGTTGTTTCCTTTGTACTTGTTGACACTCAGGCCTTCTAAGTCAAATTCACAATTCCAACACTAAGAACTTCTTTCTCACTTTGCTTTCTGCTTCGAATGAAAAAACTCTGATCTCTTTACACATGTATTTATAGCCTTTCCTCATGTTCTCTCCATTGTCGAGCACTAGAGAATGGGATCAATTGTCATGAAGGAGAAGAGACACGATAACCTTCCAAATTTCTTTATGCAGAGGGTCATTTCATCATTTCTTTTTTTGTCTGAAATTGCCAGATACCACCACAGTGTAGAGTCCATGGCTCCTGCAAGGATCATCGACCTAGGTTGTGAACGGCGATTCTATGCTTCGTATTTGCACAGAGTCGTGGCTGTTCCTATTACTACCCAATTGATAGCAAGGGTTGGCCTATATAATAATAGGTCTTAGAATGCGTTCCATGCGACCTAAGCCATTAAAGTGATATTCCAAAATATTCGTCGTGAACTTCCTTGATGGTGTAGAGAATTTTAGAACTTAAGGCATCGTAAGAGAATAATGTGTAAGCCACTTTATAATTGAAGAACACCCATGATGACATAGATGAGAGACACTTTTAAGAAAGGCACGTTGTCCATTACGCATGAGATCGCCTGCGAGGCAAAATGGAAAGGGAAAGGTAGTCAAAAAACTGACTTATACCAAAGGTCACATGGGTTAGGTTGAACGGTTCCAACAAGGTTTTCGTCTCAGAATAGATAGGAAGGTGATTGCAGCCTTTGTATTGTGACAAATATTTTCGAGTCGTAGGGAGAAGCGGGTATCTGAGAAGCCTCAAGGAAGGCCATGGTATCCACAAATTTGTTAGTGGAACATGGAGTGGTTTGAAGTTCATAACAGTCAAAGGTACTCAAAAGTATGTCTACACAATGCTTATAATTTTTAAGTATTTTGTTACGACATTGGTATATACCATTGAATTGATTTACCACTAGTTGAGAGTCACCAAAGATATTAATTGATTTACATCTAAGGATGATGGCGGTTTGAAGGCCTAATATGAGTGCTTCATATTCAGTGATATTGTTAGTACATTCAAAATCATAGTTTGAAAGATAAAGGCATAGGTTCACCATCAAGAGGAATGAGGATAACTCCAGCACCACCCCATGTTGACATTTGGAACCATCAAAGAATAAGGTCATTTGGTAAATGGTATCATCCAAAGAGAGGGTAGCAATGGATTCTTCTGGGAAATCAAAGTTAGAGGATTGATTACCGGAGAGAGGTGTGTCTGTTAGTTGGTCAACGATAGTTTGTCCTTTGACATATTTCTGATGGATGAATTTGAGGTTCTAGGTCTATAAGAAGCATGAGCCAATGTGCAACATGTTGATGTTGGTAGGGCTTGGTGTACATGTAATGTAAGGGGTCATCTATTGGTGATGACAAAGGTTTTGTGGTTGAGTAGGTAATGATGAAGTTTAGTGGCAATAAAAACTAAGGCTAATAGAGTTTTTCAGCGTGGGTGTATTTGGTTTCATAGTCCAAAAGGGTACGACTTATATAATAAACCACTTGCTCCTTGTGTTGTTCATCACGATGAGTGAGCATGGATCCCAAGGAATGATCAATAGCATAAAAAATGTAAAGGTAAAATGGTGGGTCATCCTTATGTGGAATGAGCACAGGTGGTTGGAGAAGGTATTATTTTAAGGCCTCAAAGGATTTGTGGCATTCATCATCCCATTTGAAGGAGACATCCTTTTTGAGGAGATGATGAAATGGGTGGCAGCGGTCAGAAAGCTACAAAATAAAATGATGAATAGATTGCAACTTACCTTGAAAACTATACAAAGTTGGTGAAGATATTAGTAGGTGGAGGAATTTCAAGAATAGCCTTGATTTTAGTAGGATTGACTTCTATGCCACACAAAGAAACAATAAAACCAAGGAGTTTACCTGAGAGAACAATGAAGACACACTTCTTAGGTTAAAGGTGAATACAATACTTGATGAGATTGTCAAAGATGACCTTAAGGACTATAAGGTTTTCAGCTCGATGTTTGGATTTGGCAAGAAGGTATTCTACGTAATCTTCCAATATGCGATGCATAATGTCATGAAAGATATAAGTCATAGCTCACTGATATGTAGCACCAAATGTTTTTAAGGCCAAAGGCATGACTCGATAGTAGAGAAGGTCCCTCAAGGAGTGATGAAAGGTTTTTGTGTTGATCTTCCGAGGTGAGTAATATTTGGTTATAACCTGAGAAACCGTCCATGAGTGATAACATATCATGGATGGCGGTGAGATCAATTAGTTGGTCAATACATTAGGTAGAGGAAAGTTGTCTTTAGGGCAAGCTAAGGTTAAGGTCATAAAATCCATGCATAAACATGAGGAATCCCCCTATCAATTTTGTGACAAGAATGATGTTAGAGATCCATTAGGGATAATCAATGGGTAGGATGAAGGAAACCGAGAGAAGGCGTTGAAGTTCTTCTTTGACAAGAAGGGGAATGTGAAAATGGATGCATTTTTCACAACTTTTGTTTTATGGGTTTGGCATTCAAGAATGGTTACGATATTGTGGACCATAATGCTTGGGTCAATGTCAGGCATATCAGCATAGGACTAGGCAAAATCATTGATATGATCTCAGAGGAAAGAGGTAAAAGTTTCTTGTTCAATAGCATCTAAATATTGGCCTATCTTTAGAATGTGTGGGTCATCCTGAGTGTTAATATTTACTTCAATGGTCAATTCATTTAACATGGTTTACGTCTCATAAGGAAATGACCAATGAATATAATAATCTTCTGCACCAAGTGTATAGGTGAGGATAGACTCATCATCCTGACATTGAACGACATTAATAGAAGGTGTATCATCATTGATCATGTCAGGATACACTGAATGGGAAGAGAAGAGGGAGCCTCACCATCATGTTGATAAGTTAGAGGTCCTAGGGAAATGGTGTTTATGAAAAAAAAGTTAGGAGGAATGGATTAAAGGATCTTATAGACTCCGTGGGTGAAGATGGTGAAGTTGGTGGAAATGGGTGGCAATGAAGGCTTGTCATCCTCAATGAGTTCGACGCGAGATTTCTTGGAAGATGGTTTAGGAAAATACAATACCACTATGGTCGTTGTGTTTACATGTGGTACATGGGATGAATAGTATGGTGGCCTTTTTCATAGAAGATAAAGCCAAATCCTTCCATGCAAAGTGATGGAGGAAAGTGTGGGTGAAGTGAAGGTTGGTGATGGATTGAAGGTCAGAAGAAAATGGTCGCATTTGGGAAGGTGGCTTGGGTGAGTAGGTAGAAGTATCAAGTCCCCCATATGTTAAGTTGGTACAAAGGTGGGGAGGACCATAAGGGAAAACCTCACCTATGTGGTGATCATAGTGATGATGTTGGCGAAGGTTATCATACTCTTGATGGAACTAAGGAATGTGTTGATATTGTATAGGCGATACTCCCCTAGAGTTAGACATTGAAAAATTCCAACCTTCTAAGGGATCGGTAGTTGGTATGTGGGTAGCAGGGATAGATGAATCACTAGGTGATACTGGGTAGAAGAAACCTAGTTGGTTGATAAGTAGATGGGTTAGCAAATGGGTCAGCTAAGAGGCTACCAGTAGATAGTGGGAATAGAGGAGTTAGGTGGAAAAGGTGGAAGACAACATTGAGTGGATGGGGTTGTGGGTGAAGGAGAAGTGGTGGAAATAGTGGTAGATGCCTTAACTGGTATGGCAACTTACATCAATAGGTTGGTACAACATGTTATAGGTTTTGAATGGAACTGCAGGGTTAGCCCAATGGTATAATTATGTCCTTCATGTTCAAATTTTAGGATAATGATGTAAGGTTGAAGGAACACAACCCATGACATGGATCCAAGGTCAGCCAAGCAAAATGTTATACTTGAATTCCCCCTCTAAGACATAGAATAGTTCAAGGAATGGTGAGGGCCCAATTTCGAATGTGGAGGATGATGGTAGAGAGTGGTTAAGTCATGGCGTCATTGAATGAAAGTCATCTTTGGGGCATAACTGGGTTATTATGCATGTAATTTGAAGGGATGCCCATTTGTTGTTTTATGCATGAGAGGAGATGATGTTGATACTCCTACATTTACAAGTCTATTTGCACCGGTAGGATCAATCATAATGCATCAAGATGCATATATTATCAATGACAAATGGAAATGAAAAGTTTGGGATCAAGATCATCTGATTAGAGGTATAATCTCATCATAAAGAAACTGAGGGTGGATACTTAGTGAATAGTGGGTGTAGAGGAAGGGGATGAATTAAAAGTGGTGCACAATCCACATCTTTGTAGAAAAGATTGACAAGCTGTCAGAAGTTTTTCAGGTAGAATATCTGGTGGATTGACAAAACATTAGAATGTGGGCACGTCCCTCAAGGTGTGAATTTAAAAATTGTGAAATTTTGCGAGTAACTTTTGTTTACATTGTTGCCAACGACTTGTTCAAACTAATTTTTTCAAAAGGGTATTCCACAAAGCTAAATTGGAGCTCTTCTAACTTCCAAGGATTGCATGAGAATATTCAAGCATGTAAGATCATCGACCAATAGAAACTAAAGCAGGGCCAGCAAAGGTAAGGGAGATTCATCATTGCAGCCGAAAGAAACAGAAAAAAATGCGAGATGGGAAGGGGGGGAATGAGGCAGAAGTAAAAGAGAACAGGCCAGGTGTAACTAAATTTGAGATTAATGTCCATGGATGCAAGGTCAGGGACTTTGCTGAAATGTGAAAAGGTACATGCATAGTTGAAAACAAATCTTCTTGGAAGGGAGAGGCACAAAAAACAACAAAACATGCAAAGGGTTGAAGAACACCACAAAAAAAAATTATTGACTCTAGAAGGTGCAGGGAACCATTGCATTTTTCCAACATAGAGGCAAAGAAGGGAATTTGCCAAGTGGGAGAAGGTGATGCTCAAAATTGGCATACAGAAACAAATTTGAAAAGTTTCACATGCCCAGAATGGGGGTCAGGTGAATTGGTGAGAAGTGTCACAATATATATAGAATGAGTGAGATAGGTGGAGGGGACATTAGGGAATACCTTGCCAAGACCCTGAGATATACATGTGAATCCTGTTTGAAGGTACTCAAATGTGTTTATGAATGTACATTTGAAAATTCCATTCAAAGTATGTCGCATGTAGCTGCACCTCTGGTCATATTGATAGCATGTGTAGGAATAGATGAATCGGCAGATTGGGAAGAAGAGGATTAGTTGGATTCTGAATTAGATGGGTTAACGTTCTCCATGGGTCAGCTGTAAAGGCCTAAGAAATGATTAAATGGGATGGCGTAGAGGTAGGTGTGGATGAGGTAGCAATAAATCAGTGTGAGGAGTTGAGTGAATATTTTGAGAAGTGGAAAGATGGTAGATGCCTTAACTGGTACAAGGACATCATTAGGTCGGTACAAATGTTGGGAAAACAGATTGAAAAATCAGTGGGTCCCCTTTATGTCCTATGTTTAAACTTTGACATAGCGATGTAAATTAAGGAAATAAACCTGGACATGGATCTAAAGTTCGTAAGCTTACATGTTTACTGGTACCCCTTTTTCTAAGAATACGTAAAATATCAGAAATAGTATGGGCCCCACACTGAACGTGGACTTGTGGAACCTCTTTGGTCATTGAAGCTGGGGAAGATGTGCATTTATTTGCATTGTCAACATAACCTTTTATGTCAATTGGAAGGGATGCACATTTTGTACGCATGAGAGCCCCGAGATGATTCCATTGATGCTAGCACCACCATCAATCATAACACATTTTTCCTTGTGCCTATCGATATAGAATGGAGATCGTAAGGGTGGGATCAGGGTCATGACTGGAGAGGTCATATTCCTCATTAGAGAAACTGGGGGACCACTTGATGAGTGGCAGGGGGTGTAGAGGAAGGATGATGAATTGGTGAGAGAAGTTAAGTGGTGAGGGGTGATAATGGAGGCCATAGTGTGGGGGTATTAAGTAAAACCTCGATGGATTGCAAAACCTCCATGAGGGCTGTCGATGAGATTCAGAGGTTTAGAAGAGATCATACAAAGAAATTTTTAGGGGGATTGGTGCAAATGTTTTTATCATTATATGATGGGTGACCTCATCAGATATTCCTCTCTAAGGATATGTGGGTCCCTTAATGGTGATTTTTGGTGCAGGTGCAGATGGTATGTTGGGCAGAAATATTGGTGGATGGGCTAGTTGGTTTTTATCCTTTCCTTTTATTTTGGGTGACGAGTGGAAACTTGGATCATGTTAATATGAGGAAGAAGGGTGTGATGGATGAAGGTATGTCATGAGTAGTATAATGACATGATGGACAAAAACCTAATGTGGGTAAGAACCTTGTGAAATGAGTAGGGTAACACTTGGAATTTTGGTGGGGTTTTGGCAACTCTCTTATGAAAACCATGTTGATCTCAAATTTTGGAGGTGGATAAAAGGGTTGTGGAGGTGGTGATGTATGTCACTGAATAGGTAGTGGGATGAGGATGTGTGGTGATATTGGTGGGGTGGAATGAGGTCATCATCTAGAAGATCATTGTCATCAAAGTTTTTTCAGGAGGAAAAAGTTGGAGAAGAACGGTTTTTAGAGCCTTACAATTTTCTACATCATGTCCTGAACACACGATGGTAATGCACAAATTTAGTATTTATCAAACCCTTTTGGTTTGGGTTTGAGTGGGGTCATAAGGTCTAAGGGGTGGTAATGTGATGACCAAGGTCTCTAAAAGGTTAGCTAGAATGTTGGCGTAAGACCTTTGCCAATGGATCACAATGGGAAGTGAGTGTGGGTCTGGATAAAAGTGTGGATGATTGTGATGTAATGAGGTGTTACATGAGGTGGAATAGGTTGGGATGCAATTTCACCATTGGTTTGGTAGGTGGTACTATTTTAGGTTTGGGGATTACCTTCTTGGGTAAAAGTTTGGTAGATGTGAACTAGCAATGGAAGGTGTTGTTTGTTTAACTACCTCTTTGGAGGGTAGTGGGTTTTTGTCTTTAGGTTACACCTTCTTGGGTAAAGGTGAAGGGGAGTATGTGATGTAGAATGGAAAGTAGATGGTGGAAGAGGACATGTTAGCCAAGGTGATAGGGAGGTGCAGTGAAGGTTGTTGGTAAGGTTGCCCGGTGGAAGGTATGGGTTAAAGAGAAGGAAAGTCATCATAGGTAGTGATGGGGTTATGATAAGTGGTGGGGGTATAGGTGGTAAGAAAGATGCAATTTGTGGGTGAAGGTGATAATGTTGTGTGATCAATTTGGGTGTAATAAAGGATCGTGATGAAGAGGTGAGGATTGTTGATGCTTTTGATTTACCTTTGGATAGGTGGTTTCTTGGCCAGGGTTGACGGGTGAGGTCCTAGGATAATGGAAGAGGTGAAAGGTGACAAAGGCGTAGTGGGTGAAATCTGTGTATGTGAGGCCTAGAAAGTTGGGTCTTCCTTTTAAGTGGAGGAATGGGTTTTGAGCGGGCTTGGGAAGATGTGGCTAAATCCAATTTGACGGGTGGATGGACTAAGGCTTGATGTTAGCATGACACCCAATGGTAGTGATGGTCTAGATCAGAGGAAATGCAGGTGTAGGATAAGTAGTTCTTAGGTATAGGAATGGGTTTGGTTGTTGGTTAAAGGTTGTGGATGTAGGTGAGGGTGATGAAGAAGAGTTTTTTTCAAAAGGCATGTTTGGTTGATTTGGTTCCTTGAAATACCTTTTGGATAGATTTATGGAGGTATCCTTATGGAGGTGACAACAATTCCATTTGGGTTGAATATGTACATAGCCAAAGGGATTAAATCCCATTATGTCCCCAAAGCATGGAATTATCAACATAATCCAAGCAATCAGCAGGTTTCCTTGAAAATGAACTTTGTAAGAGGAATTGACATTGGTTTAGTGGCAATCCCCATAAAATATGTCTGTGAGACAGGGAATTGGTTAGCTTCAGAATCTATGGGTAAGAGATCGAGAGAAGATCAACGGGATCCTAGAAGATGCTAATGGGGAATTGGTAAGCAATAGGACAGTGGTGCTTCTAAAGGATCCCCTATGAGTAAGAGATGATGGTAAATGGGGTGAGGTAGATTATTCTTTCAGTGAGAAGAAAAATCTCAAGATGAATCTCCCATGGGTAGGAGAGTTAATACCATTGTGGACTTGTTTTCATTAGGATTGAGGTAAGTGGTCAATTGCTAACATTGAAAAAAATATGTGGACTCCTTCCATGGGTGAAGGTGGAGATGAAGGGGAATCCTATGTGGGTGAAGGAGTAGATGAAACAATTTCCGCCATGGGTAAAGGATCTTGTTTTTATCACCAGAATTTCCTTGATAGATTGATTTTCTAGGTGGAAATTGAGATGGGTTGGTACAGTATCAAACACAACATGGACCTCCTCATTGTTTCATTGGTTGAAGGTTCACCATTATTGTTAGATGATGGGGTATGATTAGGGAATGACTCTTCTTAAAGATATGCAAAGGATTTTTAATTTTCTGGTGCATTCAGGGTTGTCCAAGATGAGATCTCCATTATCTAACATTTCTTGGACATATGTTTTGAAGATTATAATTAATTACCATCGTTATGGCCTTTGACATAGGTGATAGTTACAAAATTCATGTTCTTTATACCATGCATACATAGGACAAGTGGGATCAAAACCAGTATGTGCTTTTATGGGTGGAAGGGAAATGGCTCTGGCCTTAACATAATGTTTTTCTAATACTTCAGAATAAGGCTCTCCAATGGGAGTGTATTTTTTTTAATCCTGTCACAAACTAAAAATTTTGAATGGGAGAAAGACTTGGAGGTAGGTTTTATCTTGATTAGATGGATGAGATGGACCAAATTTGAGAACTACTGCATGTTGGCAGATCCTTTTGGCTTTGAATAATTTTTTTGGGGCTTTTGAAGAAGGAAGAGTTAATCATTTGATTTAAACGTGGCATTTTTGTTTCACAATTGAATTTTCTTCTCTTCAATGGCACAAATTTCTAGTTTGCGCACCATGGTAAATGCTTTGTTGAAGGTACAAAAGGTTTGTACTTGAAAATTTGGTGAAATGTTCCTACACAAGCTCTAGTGAACAACTCTATAATCTCGGTTTGAGGTAACTAGAATGTTAATTGGTTGATAGGCTTTTCACCAACAAGTGAAAAAAATTTATGATAGAATTTTCTTCGTACTATCATCGTCGAGTACAATGTTTCATAAAAAGTGACCTTCACATGACGATAAATTGATTGAAAATTGGTCCAAGGAAAGCTTGAGCCACTTGGTTAAATGAGTAAATGGAATGTTGATGGTAAACCACTATACCAATCTAAGTAGGTCCTGTCAAGGACATGGGGAATGTTCCTAGGAGTAAAGCATCATCATGGGTGAATTAGATAATACCCATGTTTGAAAGGAACTGACAAGTGTTGTTGTGGGTCTTAGTTTACTATTAAAATGGTTGAACTTGGGAATTTCCCAATGCACAGGTATGGGTAATGGGAGATAGATGGATGAATGGGCTCATTACAAATTTCATCATAGGTTAAGGAGTTATGAGAGCCAAAAACTGATGCTTCCAATGTTTACATCTTTTCCATCATCATTTTAATAAGGTCATTGGTGGGTTGTGATGATTAGGTATTGTACCTGTAGTATAAGGAGGTTGATGATGAATGTATGATGTGGATAGAATCCCAGTATATGGTGGTGTCAAGTATGAGAAATTATGAAGGGGGAATAGATGCAGGTGGAAAATATCCCAAATATGTGATAGATTGAGATTGGGGGTTGTTAGTGATATGTGCAAGTAATATGGGGTAAACAAGTAAAGGACTCTTATGGTAATTGTGGGTTATGGATAGACGAGCCAACAGTGTGCAGGGCATAGCCCCTCTTTGAGTCAGCAAAGTGAAACTGGTTTATTGCTATTCTACCAGCAGGAATCTGTGCAAGTCTCACAATATTCTGCCTTCGGGGGTTGGGATCTCATCCCAGTAGAGGTATTTCCAACTATAGAAGAAGGGAAAGAAACAAGGTGGGGAGATAGGAAAGATCTGAAGGGAGAAAAGAAATGAATTCCAAAGCAGAAAGGTCAGAGGGTCTATGTTTTGGGCTGGTAGTAAACAGAGCCGAACTTACTCACATAGACGAACAAAGCAATACTGATGAATAAATGACAATAAAGTAGAAGTAGATTCAACAGAACAAACATACAGATCTAACATAAGAAAGCTCTGATGTATAACACAGGTATTCAGCACAAAGTCTAAATATTGTATTAATATTTCCTTCTGTTACAAAAAGCTCAAAGTCTTTTCTTCTTACTTCTATTTTTCATCTGAAAAGTATCCACCCTTGAATACAACAAGTATTCAAGTATATATAGAAGAAGAGAAGGAAAGAAGGAAAAAGAAAACCAACCACTAATTACAAAGTATCTACAAAATATCTAAAAGTCAACTGTTGACTTTTGGCAACTTGGTGGATGACATCATCCCATGGTGCAACATGGATGATGTCATCGTTTGTGCCAACATACTCTTAGATATTTACAAAAAGAAGAAGAGAGGAAGGAGACTATTCATCATCGTCTCGCAGCTAAAAGAGAGTGTCCTGATTCTGCTGTTGCTCGGGTGAAGTGATGTTAACTGGGCCCGATATTCCATGAACTTGCTGATCATGGGCTGAAGTTGATCCTGAGCAGGATCCTTGTGGCGATCGCTGATAACTTCGCAAGTTTCACGTTCATCCACGAGCCTTTCTGGGAGCTTGGCATATTCATTTCCCACCTCTATCAGGAACCCTATAAAGTCACGACAGGCCAGAAGGTTGTTGATGCATTCGGTGTCGAACGTGGCTTCTGGCCCTAACCCTTGCGAGACGATCTCCTTAAAGATCCGAATAGTTTGGTCTGCCTTCCTCAGGGTGAAAGAAGGAGTGAGCAAGCCTGGGGACATTCTCAAGATGATTTGCTCCATCTGGTGCATAGCCTCCAAGGCTTCCTCTTTGACTTTATCTATCTTTTCGAGGACAAACTCCAACTGATCGACCTGGTAGTCCAAAGTAGAAAGGATTTTGTTGGGCGCTCTGGGGTGATTGAAGACGCCGAACTTAACCAGATCTTCGACTGAACAGTCGAGCATTTTCTGGAAGGTCTCATGCTGGAGCCTAGCATGGTCCAACTCTTCGGAGATGGGTCCCGCAATCACCTGGAGTGCCTTGTTCACCTGATTGATGTTCTGATACAACTCGGTGAACTTGACGATTACTCCCTCACTTTCCTTGAGGATTTGGTCTCTCCAGGTGGACACTGCCATACCTTGCTCACCGATTTTGGCGTATTCATTTATCTTATCCTGGCTCAGGGGCTCAGGAGTTTCGGTGGCAGTTGTAGGAGGTGCACTGCCCATTTTCTGCAAGGCGTGGAGAAGATGTTTATTTTGCTCCTTTAATAGCCTCTTTTCTTCCTTTGCTTCCTGAAGTTTCTTGCAAAGGGCATCCACTGCAGATAGGGCCTCTCCTTGAAGGCTTTCTGAAGACGTTCCCATCGTGACTTGGGTCACTGTATAATCTGTCGGAGACAGATCCTTTTTATCCTTTAAAGGATCGGGATACGCGATCTCCATTACTCTCTCTCCTGATGCACTCTGAGAGAAGCGGGTTATAGGCTTTTGCTTCTTGGCCCCCTTTGATGGGATGACGGAGAAGTCCATCGGTGCGATAGGAACTTTCCTCTTTTGCTGGCTCAGGTGCTGAGAGATCCATGCTGGACTTATGGGAGTGGGACCAGAAGTAGAAGAGGGAGCAGCTGCAGTAGTAGAGGGAAAGTGCGTTGAGACACTTGGTGGCGGCATTGAAAGAGAGGCCAGCGAAGTACTCAAGGGAGGAAGGGATACTGCAGGGGAGGTAGTCGAGGGTATGGAAGGGAGCTGAGAGATGAGAGAAGAAATGGTGGGGGACAGCTCCGCGAGAGAAGAGAAGATGGAGGAAGAGGAAAGGGGAATAGTGGAAGATGGGGAAGGAGATACGACCAAAGGAATGGTCGCTTGGGTCACACGAGGAGGAGAAGGAGGAGAGGGAGAAGGGACAGAAGGGACCTCAGCAGTTGTAGTAGTGGCAACATCCTGAGTGGATGTGCCCATCGGAACATCTTCGGCCGCTTCTTTCTCTGGAGATAACAGGCTTACAACCTGTTCTTGTGCGGCGGAAGGGGGACTCTCAGGAGCCTCTTCTCGAGCAGAGCTTGACTCGCCCTCTTTATCCTTGCCTTTTACTTTTGGCAGATGTTTTGGCCTGGCAGGTGCGTTGCCCAATGGAGATGTAGTGAAATCTACCCCGAGGTAGATGAGGCCATTCATCCTGCACCAGTGCTCTGTTCTCCGCAGAGTTTCTTTGACCCTTTCTTCAATGGTCTGGGGCGCTTTGGTTCTGTCGATTGCAGTAAACGGCCAGTTGTCCCCATCCGTGTCAAGATATACCTGATCAACTTCTTGATCGGTAGTTTGATAACCTTTCGGGACAATGGCCACGCCGTACTGAATGATCTCTGCCAGGGCCAGGCGAGAATGGTCCTTTCTTCTGAGCTCGACCTCATGGTACAGGTCGATATAAATGTCCTCGATCTGTGGAAGGTGGATAGGATCGAGTTTTTCCCTGGGAAGGCAATTCCTTGGATCGAAAGTGGGCCTCGCCGGGAAGTTGTGCTTCAGATTGAGCAGTTCTAGCTCGGCAACCATTTCCCGGGCTTTGTGATGAGAAACGCAGGTGTATCTGCCCACTGTGAGGGGGAAAGGAGTTCCACCCTTCTTCCTCTTCAAGCACTTCTCATGATACGTTACGAGCTGTCTGGATAGCTCTAACAGGATCAGTTTGGGGCCGGCATATCTCGGCAATTTGGTGGGCTCACCCAGGAAGTTAGCTGCCCTGAGATAGGTGAAGGTGGGAAACTGTGTGAATAAGGCCCCCCACTTCTCCGTTGCTGCGACAATGCTCTTGGTCGTTCGACCGTGAGTCATGTTGGGCCTCAATAGGCAGACGATGCCGTAGAAAAAGGCATCGTTGATTTTGGTGAACTGTGAGATGCTGTTCTCCAGCTTCAGCTCTGGGTAGTACTCATATATTCTCACCTGGGGCCAAACCCCGCATCGGCTCAATGCTGGATAATCCCTTTCCGAGGCTGCAGCATAAACTACGTAGGAGTTCATGTAGAACCTCCCCGTTGTGGTGAGTTGTTGGAGCTGCTCGGATATGGTGCTGCTTATGATCTCCGCCCACTCGAAGTGTTGATCAGGTACGTTTTTGTTCATAGTCTCCAGGTACCTAAGCATCCATTTATGAAAGTAATGGGCGTCGGAAAGCCCAAATACTCTGCTTAGGAACGTGATAGTATCACTCAGTTCCTCGGAGAAGTCACTTCGGTGAATAACCTGTGGCCATCTGGTTATCACCTTCTTGTTCTTTAGGTACACCTCATTCATCAGTTGCATGCACTGGTCTTCATTGTCCTCCCAAGCCTTGGTGCAGTCTTCTTGGCTTACGGCCACAAAGTGCCGGTGGTGAGGAATGCCAAGCATGATTTCGAAGTGCCGGGCGGTAAGGTTGATCATGACTTCACCCTTTTCATTTTGGACACACCTCGTGTCTTTGTTGTAGCAGCGGGCCACTACCATCATGAATTCATTGTTCACTGCACTGACGGGGATCCCCCCAGCAAAATGCAGGCCACTGCCTACTAGTTTGTCCATCCAGGGACTCCCTGTGACCCTCCTGGTTCTGGCCCAGAAATCTTCCATATCGATGTGACCGAGCTCTGAGTCTCTTATATCCAGGTCACATTCTGCCTGAGACTCGGGCATTCTGACCCTTTGGTACTTGTACTTCATTTCTTCTTCTGTAAGCTTGGCTTTACCTTTTGACTTGGTTGGCCTCTTGCTTGATGTAGACATATGTGGATCTGAATTCAGTTGCTGATCTGCAAGAAGAAGAAGCGAAACCCAACGCAGAAGAGCCATGTTAGCTGTTAGATCTTCCATTAAAGTGCTACAGAATAGAATGAGGAGTTAGCAATTTTAAGGCCTCAGGGCGCAGGGCGCATGAACACTGCAGGCTGCAGGGTTAATAGTATGGCGCACAGAAGAAGGGTGTTACAAGGAACAAATTAGCGCCAAAGGGCGCAGGGCGCTAGGATGCTGCACATGACATTTTTTGTTGTTGTAAGCAGAAGTGCGCCTGCGCCATTCATATGTGTTTTATACTGGGCGCAGATAATTTTCATGTTGCACGGGGACAGGATGCGCCAATGGCGCATATATTTTTCATGTTACATGGAACTTTGGTGCGCCGAAGGGCGCAGGGTTGATGTGTGTAACATAGACTTTATGTGCGAAACAGGGGAACTTGGCGCGGCGCAGGGAAGGCTTGCATGACATGTGCTGATGTAAGAGGGGATGCGCCTGCGCCGTTTACGTAGTTTTATACTTGGCGCAAGTAATGCTGGTGTCGCATGGGGGCAGGGTGCGCCAATGGCGCAAATATTTGCAATGTAACATAGAAGCTCGGTGCGCCAAAGGGCGCAGTGTTATTGGGTGTAGCAAGCAAGAAAAGTGCGCCTTCTGGCGCGACTGTATTTTATGTTGCAAGAATGGCGAATGCGCCAAGAGGGAAAATGTAGTCTTTACAAACTTTTTAAGTTTTCTTTCTTTCCTGACAGATTTGATCTTTCAGGCCTCTTTTACAGGGTTTTTTGGATGGTGAAGGGGGTGCACAACAAGAGAGATCCAAGTGATTTTTTTCAGGCAGAGCCCTCCTTACCAGCAGATCTGGAAAGAGGAGGAAGAGCTTGGGGAGGGAAAATGGCAAGAATCAGTAAGAGGGGTTTTCATGGTTTCACAGATCCATCTATCCTACCACACAAACAAACAACCAACAACAAAACTAAAACATGAGAGTAACAAGGACCACTTACCCGGAATATATAGAATGTGAGAGGCGAAACGGGGTCCACGAACGTGACACGAGGACGACAGGCGTGCTGACAGGTGCAGAGGAAAAAGTTATCACGTGTTTTCTGACTGGTGAAAGTGACAGGGCGGATGCGCCTATATATAGGCAAAGGTGCAATAAATGCGCCAACCACTTTTTCAAGAGGCGCATCAAAACTGTGTCGACACGTAAAATGGTGCACCCTTTGGCGTAGATAAATGCGTGTCAACACGGGGACACTTGTGCCTTTTGGCGCAAGTTTAAGACTGTCAACACTCTTCTTCATGTGCCCTTTGGCGCACCAAAACACGGCGCAACAATTAATGTGCCAACATGAAGGCGCATGCGCCTTGGCGCACGCAAGAATGGCGCATCACGGGAAGGCGCACCAAAACATGTGTCGACACGTCAAACGGTGCACCAAAGGAAATGAAGGGGGCGCAGATTTACTCTGTGTAACATAGGTAAAAGGTGCGCCCAGCCAAAAAAGGGATCAAAAATGGCTAAGTTCGGAGAACTAGATTTCCCGGAAAGGGATTTTGCAACGTTCCGAACGCAGAGGGGTCCACGACGAGGGACCAGGACAAAATTTGGTATGGTTACCTATAAAATTGCCCTCGTCAATTTTATAGGTTCAATCACTATTTGCACACTGATGCAAATTCAGTGCAAAACAACAAATGAGGGATAGACACAGGCATGCCATATACCAACTTTCTTGATGAGTCTACTGGGTAGATGAGTAGGGCGAGATAGTGTTGTAGGGCAAGTAGGATTCTGGTCAAGGAGTCTTGTGAACTCGTCAATTTGTCACCCTGTTTGCGTACTAATAGTAATGGGCTGAGTTGGATCCATAGGAACACATGATGTCAAGGTGGTGATGGGCTCCTGTGGAAGTGGCTGAAGGCTAGCATGAAACACAAGGGTGTTGGCTTGGCTATGAGTCAAAACCATTTCGAGCTTAGCGTAAAACCTGGTAATATTACTTCTTTTCAAATGACATAGAAAACCAATAAAAATGGAGAAAAATAAATTTTTGGGAGGTGAAATTGGTCATTGTTTTAATTATCAAATTAAAACACAGGAATCGACGGTGGTTAGGGTAACCGATCCACTAGTTACTGATGAAGGTTAGGGTGAGTGATACCGGTTACATGTGGGAAATCAATAGTTTTGCAAATGAGGTAAAAAATGATGAAAATGAAGTAAAGAAGTTGTATTTGACTGTGATTTTAAAATTAACTGGGGGTATGATGATGTCCTGAGAACTTTAAAAAGAATAGAAGATGTGATGAGTGTTTTTTTTGGTAAAATGACCAAAAAAAAAGTTGGAAACCAACAATGGTTAGGTAAAATGATGACGGTTAGATGTAAATCGATGATGGTCGCTAGAATGACACCAGTCACTGTGAAATTTGGAAAAATGAAGAAAAAATGATTTTTGTGAATTAAGTTAGATGGAATATCAACCCAAAAACTTGAGTATGATAGTAATGGACCTTGAAACACTCAGTAAACAGTCATAATACACCAATTATGATGGTAGAGTGTGAAAGGAAGAATAAAATGAAGAACGTGACCTCACAACTCAAAACACAACTCAAGAAAAAGCTAAGAAAAACATGAAATCCTATAAGTGAATTTTTATGTTTTAGCTTATGTTATTTAAGACTGACTTGTGAACAAAACATAGTTTTTTGGTTGGAAAGGTGTCCTATGAAGAGGCAAGATCTAAGGGTGGTTTCAGGTTATGTTTTGGCGGGGGTGGTCCTTTCTCTAAGTTAATGACTGGACAGAGAAACCAGTTGGGTGCCCACTATCAATCCTTTGATCATGTGATCGTTGACAGTTTCTTCCAGGTAAGGTGTTGTTTAAGAAGATGTGTAAATTATATTTGTGCAGTTTGGAAAAGAGAAGAAGATGAAAGTTCTCTACGATTCAATTATGTCAACCATCAGTTGGGCATGACTTCAGCATATAGGTTTCCCTCAGTTTTAATGTGAGCTAAAAATGCAAGCATAGAAGTATGAAATGCAAGTATTTTAGAACCCAAATTGAAATGTGATATTCATCATGTAAACAAAGAGTGAATAGGAAAGAGAATGAATTTCACTAATGCAAATTTGAAAGAATAAAGAATGATTCTTTTTAGTCCCACAATACAAATGTCACTTAGACAAATAGAAGAAAGAGAAGATTTCCAAGGAGAGAATTCTATCTACTTTTAACTTCCTTTTGAAAAGAAACAAACATACAATAGTTCCATAAGAATGAATGAATGCAAGGAAACCTGGATGGGTCCTATTGGGCATGCCAAAATGTTTCAATGGATTCTTAACAAGTTAATGAAATAGATAGAGGGTGACAAGCCAAGGAGGAATACCTATTTGTGATGTCGGTTGAAGGTTGTGCACGCATTTTAATTTCCTTGATCCAAGTTAATTGCGAGATCTCCCTTTTGGCTAGGAGGAACTACGTATAAATGCAAAACAATACCACTAGATAGAGTTAAATAAAACAATGAGTGGACTGCCTAGTGGAAGCTAGATCTAGGAAGTGTGATGCTTCCTGAATAGGCTATCAATCCACTTTTATATAATAGTAAAAATTTTATTCAAAATATACATGAAATAACAGATCTTATTGAAATTGAAACGTTTTAGGTATCTCACACAAAACAATAAGAAAGATCAGATAAAAGGTGATTGAGGTCAAAAATGGGTCAGCGTGATTGGCTGGTGTTGTGTTATCTAGGTCTGGTACAGGCTCTGAATAAGGTCTAATAAAGATTAGAAAGGGTTTTGGGCTGTTGGGAAGTGGGTATTAGCTCGTTAGTCTGAAATATATTACCAGACATAGTAACCAATGTCGGCTATGTGACCGATGCCGGTTAGGCAGAATGACTGACGTTGGTTGGCTAACTAGCATCAGTAGGGGTAATTAGTAAAAAGCACTTAAAACTTGGGTTTTAGATTCTCTGTGATTGCACAGAGGGTGGAAATGGTGAGGGTGAGGTTGTAAAATGGCCTTGCAGGACTTAAAGATGATTAGAAGAGGTTGAAGGCAGGTAAAAGGGACAGGTATGGTAAAGTGATAGGTTGGTAGGAGGAGGGGAGTGTACGGATGTGGAGGAAGATAAATTACTGAGATGAATAATAAATATTACTGAGAATAAAATAGAAATAAATGAAGAGATGTTATGTAATTACTGAAGAGTAGGTTTGGAGAATGCAGGTGATGAGGATGGTGATGGAAGAGATCCAAAGAGAAGATATGTTGTGTTAGTGCCACAATAGTTCAAACCTCTATGCTTCTCTGTGTGAATCCATGATCGTGAAGAAGATGATGAATGTTAATGGTTGTTGGTAGTGCTCCCGTATATTTTCCTTTGCTTGAGTGCTTCAAAAATTTCAAGTGCTCCAAGTCTTTATTCGTATGAGATTCTAAATCAAATGACCAACCTAGGCAAAGGCTTTTGGAAATGTATTTAACCTAACCGACAATGGTTAGGGGACCGGTTAGAGGACCAGTCCATCTTGAAATAAAACGATTGGTCGGAGGAATATCTAGGTTGGCCAAAAATATCCTGATTGTTGCTATTTTTGGCGTGGTCTTCAATCTTCATCCGAGTCTTGAGTGATAGACCATGGAAATAATGAGTAAGATTCCTTTTAGGTTTATTAATAGGAGTTAAGTCTAGGTTTAGACTAAGTCCTAGTTGGTTAGGATAGGTTTAGACTTGGTCTTAGGTCATTAATGAGGTTTGAGTGGGTCATTTGAGTGAGGTGGCTAGGTGAGTTGGTTGGGTGAGGTGGTTAAGTGAGGATATTAATTAATTTAATTAAGATAATTAATTCAATTAACATGTGCACTAAGGGATATGAATGGGTAGGATATGGTTAATTTAATTGACGGGGTTTTAATGGAAGTATGACCCAATTTTAGTGTCTATGTAAAATCATGCATCTGGTTCATTTATGTTTGGAGATAATACAGCTATAGACACCTATTATCTCTTGTAGAGGTAACAACCGAGGTGAGCTTGATATGTAGAATCTAGAAATACACATAACTTCTAGAATGGATCTTTTATGTTAGAATGCCCACATGAATGTATACATAATCTTATTACGCAGTGAGTCACGATGTGCAAACAAGGGTACACTCTAAATCGATTATCGATGAATAGTGATTTAAGATCATAAATAGGGAAATCTAGTACCGATTTCTAGGAAGTATTCTAAGAGGACTAAAAATCTAACATGTACATTCTGATAGAGATCAACACCCTTTTGTACGAAATGTCTGCAACCATACAATTTATATGTACAATTGGTTGTGGCATAGAAGCCTATCAGGATATGTGAATTTTGACAATCCTGTAAACATAATCTCCAAAATTTGACTGGTAAAGAACATGTCAAAAATCGTCCCACACGCTCCACAATGTGGCATTGCAAAAGGTCGAGCTTCACCACCCCCAGGTATAATCTTTTGTACATTATGGACTCCTCTGTAACAGTATTAACTGTTCACACCAAATCGTACAAATTGGTGGCATGGAAAAAACACGTGGCACTGTAAAAAACCAAAAGTTGTATTAAAATTGGTAAGCGGTTAGGTTTTCTGTTGGTTGGGGAAAGATGGTGGGCTTGGATTTGTCAGAATGAGCCACTCGAATTGGGAAACAGTTAACTTGTGTATGTTAAAACTGACATTTTTGTCACAAACGGAGCATTTCCTAGCGTGGACGTGGAACATTTGCCATTGTTGAGATTTCGACGCATGCACGACCAAACAATGTGCGCCGCTGATTTCGCCAATATGTCAGAGCTAGGAGGATGCATTTCAAATAGAAATGCCTTCGGCGTAAAAAAATGAGTGGAAATGTATGCACACGTTTAAGGGATTAATTGTAATGCTTTGGTTTAATTAGATGAACAATTATATTTGAAAACATGTATGAATCATAATTACTGTTATATGCACAATTAACTCATTTATGTTGTAACGGAAGAAAATTATACAAGTAAAAAGGAATGACATAAGTTAATCTACCATGTTATGTAACTCTAAATTACTTGTATTACTTTTATATTGTTTCATGTATGTGTTTGATTGTTAAACATAGGACTAGGAAATCGAGAGACATCAATTTTCATGTTTGGTTGTGTAAGGGTGATTTGAAATTCCAATTAAAAAATGGTGTGTTTTTCCGATCACCCATTGGGGTTGCTACAGTTTCTAACCCAAATTTAGAATTTAAGAAGTAAGAAAAAAAAAACCCTCTTAATTCTCTCATCATCTTATTTATTTTAATTTTCCAAGTTAAATCAAAATGTAAAAGGAACTAATTAGATACACTATCATAAATGAAATAGAGAAAATGATGTTTTTAAATTTGACGGTCAATATAAACCATTAAACAAATTTATTAATGATGATAGCTTTTTTAGTATTATTTTTCATATTATTGAATGGGTTGTGATCCAACGGTGCGTATGATGGTGTACAAGGTGTTGCGTAGCCATCCACTATGGTTCAACTCTCAAGAGATATCAATAAATAAAGGATGAGACATGGATTGTACTCTAGGTAAATTTGGCGGGATGAAAACCTCTCAACAAATCCCTAGAATTTCAGATTCAATCAAAAAAATTACGAAAATTTATATTTTTAATAAAACACAAAAATATTAACAACTACTTTTAGGTGTATTTATAGATGTAACTATTAATCTATATTAAAAATACAATTATATATTAAGTATTGGATTGGGTGGCGATTTCAAGAAATTGTAAATATTTGATGACAAAAAGATGAAAAATTGTAAAGGGATATCAAATATAAACTCTTGGATTATCTGTGTGTGTATGTATATATAATTGGGAGCCTAAAGGAAGAAATAAATGGATTGAAAAAGATTGGATTTAGTGTTTAATGCGAATTGCCGTCGCTCTTGGCCGTGACCTAACAACTTTTTGTTGCCTCGTGAAATGCCGACTTGCTTGAAAAGATATTTTAATATTCGTATCCTCGTCAAGGCCAATGGGTTATTATTGTGTGTGAAGTTGGCAAGTGCAACCATTCGCTACACCCTACAATCATACGTTACTTAAATCTTCTTAAATAATATAAACAAATGTAATGATGATATATCAAATCTTAAACCAGACTCACGTTAAACAATGGAATGGTACGAAAATGCGGTGGAATAAAATCTAGGGATTTCAACGGTCAACTAAAAGAGAAAGGAATCTCATTCAAGCAGTGAGCATCATCGTTGCCGTTGGTGGATTTAGATTCACCTAGTTAATATCTGTATGCGGCAAATAATGTTTACCATTCATTTATGATTCATTTGTATTCTCAATAATAATATTAATACATTGGCCATGTGAATAAAACAAGTATCATTCTCAGGGTGGGTACTTCTGGTAATATACGTTACAAAGTCCTTTGGAGAATTAACAAAAATCAGCTAAATTTCAGAAACGGGGGACACTTGGAAGTCAAAAACGAGGTGGCCGGCCAAGGCAACCGGCTTTCGAAACAGAAAGTTGAAACAAGAATAGCCGGCATGCCAGACGATGTACATAATGCTTTCTTCTTGTTTACATTATGTTATATTCGTCCTGCTCACTGTCTTTAAGATATGATGACAAAATGGCCATCTGGGATAAATCAACCCCGTGCCGTGTGTTTGGCCGTCCCTCCCTTTCTCCGTAGCTATCTATATTGTTCGAGCCCACGCCCAAACAATCACTCTCGCCTCTGAACAAAGAGATCAATCAACTTGGATTATCTACCATTATTACATATAATTGTACCAACAAGTTTTCACAGTAATCTCCGTAGTTGGCGAGAGGAATCGGAAGAAATTATAGGTAAGGTTTTAGAATTCCTGCGGGATTGAGTGGAATTGAGTTGGTGAGAAGAAGATTATCAGAGGAAAGGAAGAATGGATAGGTTACTGGCAGTTGAGCCGAAGGAAGTAGCGATCAGATTCGAAGAGGGGCAGAGATGCTCTGGCTTCGTGGAGCTGAGGAACGTTATGTATACGATGCCGGTGGCGTTCAGGGTTCATCCCATGAAGCAAAAGAAATACAGCGTGAAGCCCTCGTGCGGAATAATTTCCCCCCTGCGGGCCACCAGCGTGGAAATAATAATGCAGCCGCAGGGGCAACTGCCGGAGGTGTTTCCGCATTCAGACGACCAGTTCGTGATACAGAGCGTGGTGGTGCCCGGTGGGAAGGAGACGGAGACGGTTTCCTTGGATTGGTTCACTGCGCGTAAGAAACAGGTGTTCGAAGACAGTGCGCTCAAAGTCATGTTCACAGGCGGTTCCATTTTGACCAAGCTTGTAGCGGACGGTTCCGTGGAGGAGATCAGGGAGGTGCTGGAGAAGGACGAGGAGTCCGTGGACAGCTGCGACGAGCAGGGCAGGAGCTTACTCCATATGGCCGTGGCCAGCCGCAGGCCGGACTTAGTCCAGGTGTTGATAGAATTCAGGGTCGACATGGAAGCGCAAAACAGGATGGGCCAGACGGCGCTCCACGTGGCTGCTATACAAGGGGAGGGGCTTATTGCGGAGCTCCTGCTGGCCAACGGGGCTAACGCGGGGGCCAAGGATTCGTCAGGCTGGCAGGCCGCGCACTTCGCTGCCTCCGCGGGCCATGTGGACGTGTTAAGGTTAGTCGTGCAGAATGGGGGCGATGTTAATGGAGCGGTTAGCGACGGTCGAACCGCGCTACACATGGCCGTGGATGGGGGCTACCGGAACTGCCTCAAGGGGCTGCTTGTGGCCGGCGCCGACGTGGATGCCAGGGCGGACGACGGAGATACAGCCCTTCACAGGGCCGCCGCACGCGCGGACAGTTCCATGGTGAGACTCTTAATGCAGAAGGGGGCTAACAAGGACATACGAAACAAACAGGGAAAGACGCCGTACGATCTGGCGGCGGACACGGGGGACTCGGCGCTGCTGGACATACTGCGGCTGGGGGACGGGCTCCGACGGGCGGCACGGCGTGGGGACGTGCGCAGCGTGCAGCGGTGCCTTGAGCAGGGCGCCGCCATTAACGGCAAAGACCAGCACGGGTGGACGGCGCTCCACCGCGCCGCCTTCAAGGGCTGGCTGGAGATTGTCAAGGCGTTGGTGGACAAGGGCGCCGATCTGGACGGCAGGGACGATGAGGGCTACACCGCCTTACACTGCGCAGCGGAGTCTGGTCACATGGAACTGGTCGAGCTGCTACTGAAAAAAGGCGTGGACGTCAACGCCCGCAGCAAAAGAGGTGTCACGCCGCTGCAAATAGCTATTTCTCTGCACTACTCAGGCGTAGCGCGGTCGCTTGAGGGAGGCGGCGCCGTTAGAGACAATAGCAACAATAACACTAAGTCTGAAACCCTCATCGTCTATGATATCACGCCGCTTCCTGCTAAGAAGATTTCGCGCCGCAATGAGGGGCTTCAAAAGCCGTCGCCGTTCCGTGTGCAGTATGGGAGGACGGCCGTTGCGTAATTCCAAACCCTGTCTCTTTTGTTTTTTCACTTTGTTAATATTTCTATGGAGTACCTACCTAACAGCGGTTTGGGTGATCTGGATTATCCGACAAATTCTTTTAAAGCATCAGATTATGAGGTGCTCTGTTAAGCCCCTGGGCCCTAGGGATCGGGAAGCTGATGAGCCCACATCAATGGCTCCAACCTCCACCGCTTCCGTCTGTCTGGGAATTTAAAGTTTTGTTTTCGCCCTTTCTCGTTTCGTTTTTTAAATTAAACAAGTCTGTACCCGGTGTATAATTTGTACACTGTATAAATATTCGTTTTCGAATGAATTGAATAAAGATTATCATTGTTCTCTAAGTACTCCGCTTCAGAAGATATTGTTGTAAGATTAATGCAATTCATTCGGCTTTATTTTATAAATTGGAGAAAGTTGAAGCAATGTGCAGCATCCAAATCTTCATTGCCATCTCAACATGAATAAATACACGTGTAATTCTCGATTTTCTATGTTTATTGACCCTACCCTTAATTCTTACAAGCGTTCCTTTCTCTCTTCTCAAGTTTCCACAACAAGATACCTTTGTCTAAAGTATATGTACACCAAGGGTTAAATTAAATTTGACGTCCATTTAGACATTTTTCATGATTTTAGCCATAAAATACTAGTAAATATTTGAATTAGCCGTCACACATGACATACATATTTTAAGTATGATTGTCATTTTTATATAGATTTGATATTTTGAAGAGTGATACCAATCCACTCTTTCCTTTATAAATAGTCAATTATATAGTGCCACAAATAATGTTTTATATAGTTTTGTTATAAAGTCCCTAATGAAATAAGACTATTTAACATCTTTGACAGGTAACAATTGGAACTGGCAATTCACCTCTAAAAATTGATTGACAAGCATAGGTGGCCGATCAAATTTAACCCATGATGTACACTTATGGGACATGAATATATAGTTTACAAATGAGCTTTTCACTCAAGTTAAATAATGTCATTCTTACTTTTGGATGACTATCATAGCCCTTTATACCCATGAGCTTTTGCACTTCTTGATCGTAAATGGAGTTCAGTTTTACTTGCAACACGTATTTAGTGTTTGGATTCAACTTTAGTTATTCTTATAATTGGATCTAGAAGACTTTTCCACAAGTATTTTTTATTAGTTAGAAGGGCTCTCGGTATAAAATGGTATTGTTGTATGGCTATAAATGAGGCCTACCAGTGATCAAATGATGGTGACTATAATTTTTTGAATTACAATTCAGACACGATATTAGTTTTCACAGTTGAGGGCCATGATGCATGCTTCTTGGGTGACTTTGATGGTGTGAATTTCCCTTACTCATGAATGCTAGGCTAAAGGTCAGATTACTAGTTAAGTAGTACACTCCTACTCTTGAATATTTATATCGACCATAATTTTTCCTTGGACCAAGTATGCATATAGATGCTGACAATCTACGTAATCTAGATGCTCAATTGTGTGCACTACACATAAACAATAGTAATCTAAGCATCAAGTAATGTACATTGAGTATATGTAATCAATTGTGTACACTACTTACACATAAAATTAAAATAAGTAACCTTGAAGAATAAATAAGTACTATCGGTGTATTTGTCTCAGATAGATGTGCACTATGCATAAGTTAAAATCTATAGTAGTTATTTAGTACATCTAAGTGTTTGTCTCAGGTTGACTGCACTACATTCATTTAAACTACTGTATGTTCATCATTCCATCCTTGAAGATTTCCTTTGTCATTAGTCTCATTGATGTTTTTTAATTGATCATGGTTAGTTGCTCCAGGGTTGCAAGTGATGAATTTGTTAGAAGGACTAGGTATCTATTAGAACTCTGTTTAAAAGTTCACTATGAATGACATCATTTAGACATACACCACATTTTCACATATTTGTTTAAGCCGATTTGAAGAATTCTTTGAGGTGGTTTTTCTGAGATGTCACGCTCCATTGAGAATCTCTAACAAATGCATCAAGATACATTTCTAAAATATTCTGGCTTCTCCTTACAATGGAGTCCACCAATCATGTTCTTTTCCTTACGATATCATAAAAGCACTTCATTATGTTATTGGAGATCAACTATGAGAGTATTGCTTATGTTATTGCAAATGATTAGACACACTTATAAAAATTGACTTGAGGTTCATAGAGAGACTTGACAGATTTGTGAACATCGTAATTTTCCTCCAAACATTCGATACCTTTTCTCCATCTTGAGGATGAAACTTCTTTTTTTTACCCAAAGTTGGTTTCTCCAACATTTAACAACACAAATTTCAGCTACATATGATGTTATTTTCCTCATATATTCCGTTTTTCTTGAATGTTGCAAGTTATGTCTTCTCTATGCTAGGAAAATATCTTACCTGTTCACATGATATTGACCTATATACATTGTGTGATAATACCTTATATTGTCATGTGAGAAAATATTTTAATGTGAGTTATTTGGTTGGTACTCCAACTCACCTAACTTGATCTAGGTTTAGAGAGAATAATGTTAATGAGAGATATGCATGGGATAAACTTGTATGAGATATTGCAAGGAGATATTATGGGGATCCTGGGATAGAATTCCATATGATATTAGGGGTTGAAATCTCTATATGATGATATATCACAAATTATTGGTAACATGTTAGTTTTAACAATGAATATATATCAAAATCATTTTATTATGTTATTTGTCTTGAAAAAATAGTGTAAACTGTTTCAAATATAATGATTTGGTATCCATAGGAGGTCCTAATTGTCATTTCAATATGAATGGAGATATCGAACAAATGACAAAGGGATAATCATCACCATACCACCAAGTTGTGTTGTAACCATCGAATTTATGAAATGTCATTCTATTAACTTTAGATCAAAATTATGTTTAGGAGCACCTAACATTGGTATTTACTAGAGTTTTTGAAATTGCACAATTTATAGGGATTGGATTCATTTTAGCATCATGTTAGGTCTGGTTATTTTATTCATGCAAGAAGTGTCTATTGGTGTATCATATCAACCTTTAGTGGATTACCTTCATCTTCCCCTCATGCTGAACATCCATGTTATGATTACCCACAATTAAGAGACCGTCAAATTTGCACAAACTCATTAAGTATGAATTAATGCCTGCATATGGTAATTTCAAACTTGCAGTTAATTAATGGAGCATTTTTGTGTGGATGATAGTGTTTATTACGTTCCATATCATGAGGCACAACTGACTAACAATGTGCACCTATAAGGGCCAGTTTAGATCATTACTAAACTCTCTTTAAATCACTCATTATTGAGTGATTCTATTATTGAAGTTTTTTAACTTGATGAGGGTGGTCATACATTCGCATTTCTATCTGGTTATAATTTTTACCCTGTGCATCTGGGGTTAAGTGTCTTTACATAGAAAACATGTCAAGCTATGAGGGCAAGTGCATGAATTTGGGGGGCCAAAAAGCCGACACAAAAGTACGAAAATAAAGCAAAAATGCATACGCATTTTGCTATAACGCGTACGCGTTATGTTTTCCTTGGTTTGGCTCAAGAATCACTAGGAAGCTAAAACGTGTACGCGTTATAACACATACGCATGATAACACATACATGTTTTGTAAAGGTATAAAAAAAATCGAGCCTCTTTTCATTTTCATTTCCACTCAAATGTGAGTTTTGAGAGCAAAACCATTGTAGCCCTTCGCGGTTCATGTTTCATTTAGCTAGATCTCAAGCTCCCAAGGATCATCTGCATGGATTTTTGTGAAGATCTGGAATCGACAATGGCACCATAGAGAAGAGCAAGAAGAGGTAAGGAAAATTGTTTTTCTTTGAATTGCATTGAAATTTGAGTAATTTTATCGATTAGATTTTGAATTAAAAACATGGTTTTTTTATTATTACAGTTAGAGGTCAAGGGAATCAGCCACAACCAAACCATACAAATCCTGTGACATCCCTCCTAGCCACTCCTATAATTGCTGCAACATCCCCCAGGTAGTCAGGAGGATTTAGCAGCCCATATAGTGGAAAATAAAATTGAAATTGAGGATTTAATTAAAACAATGAGGGATTCCCATTCTAGAAACGACCATCGCACCCTCTCACTATGCGAACACGTTGGAGGCAATACTTGAATCAGGTTGACGTGACAAACCGAGTCAAATTGATCATTGGACAAACTTGTAGAGAGAATTGTAGGGCTTATTCTTCCAAACAAATTAACATATGTGGATGTAAAGAAAAAAGAAAATTTCAAAAGAACTCGGATATGTGCATTATTCATCAGACACCTAGAACGTAATTTACCTGTTTAGTTGTCATGCAAATGGTTTCTACCATCCACTAGTGAAATAATGATTCTGATTAAAGAATAATTTGTGGGACCAGATGGTGGATGGTGTTTAATATTTTCCACCTTGCAATAACAATGAGGTTCCATTGTACTTTTTGAGGAAAATCTATTGTGAATTTATATCCTCAATGAGATCCCGAACTATTTTGATTTCCGCGAGATTTCTAGGGCCAAGGAAAAGGATCTACATAGGATCGACCAGGTGCACAACGTGCACCTATTCAGCAGGGTAGATTCCCCGCACAGAAGCCCCCTCACCCTGAGATTGTCCCTCAAGCAGTGAAGGAGACAATAGAGATTGATACACTCCACGTATTTCAGGGGCTATCTACAACCCTTGTTCAACATACAAGGGAGATTTCTGAGCCAAATGCTCGTAGAGGTACACAGAGTATTCCTGTAGGGAGTACTAGCATGAGGCCACATTTGTGCTCGTTATGTGGTAGCATATGTTTAGGGCCTGAGGAGGACGATACTTTCATATGTACTGATTTTGGTGCACCTGGTGCTAGGGGTGAACATGATAATGTCACTATGTCAGATGTCCTTTTGAGTGAGACATTTGGATTACATTCATCGGTGTCACCTTCGCAGGTAAATTTGTTGTTTTGTTATGTGTGTTACAAAAAGTTTAGAGTACTTAATTTACTTATATATGTTAAATTTTTGAAATAATTGTATTTGTACATGTACATGCATTGATATTATAGTGCACAAGAGGCGCATCTTCATCCCAACCACAGGCGACGAGCACCATGCATACACATACATTCATAGAGGTAATTTAGAATGTTAATTTTGTAAAATTTTCACATACATGTATGTGTGTGTGTGTGTGTATTAGTTTTGAAACCTGGTGCTAGGGGTTAACACGATATGTCACTAATGCATAGTACTTTTGAGTGAGAAATTTGGATTACATTCATCGGCCGTCATCTTATAGAGGAATTTGTTTATGTTATGTTTTTGTTATGTGTGTTAATAAAAAGGTTTGGAGCCCCGATTTTACTTATTTATGTTACATTTTTGAATAATTGTATTGTACTGTACATGTATTTTTACAAGTACGCAGGAGTTTGCATCTTCATCCCTTTCATCCCGAACATAGGCGCCAAAACCATGCATACACATACATCCACAAGGTAATTTAGAAGTTAATTATGTAACTTTTCACATACATGTGTGTGTAAGTGATATATATATATATACACACACCACCTCGCATGTGGGTGGTGGTGTTAGATATATACACACACACCACACACATTATATATATTACTCCACACACACACACCTGTATAATATATTTAGTTTTTGAGTAAATATATGTATGTTCTTGTATTGCCATCTAGCTCATGTATATACATGTTTGGGATAAAGTTTTGACTTCACTAGACACCCTACCATCGCTTACGACAAGGTAGATAAGGTTTTGTTTGTGCGATTCATCTGCATAGCAACTCATTGAGGTCTTCAAGAAAAACCTAAATCTTTTGTTTACATTTCTGCATGTAATTCATATTAGTTAAAAGTTACATGTTAGTATGTCTTTCATGTAATTATTAATTATGCTTATAATTTTCTTCATTGTGTGTAACCGGAGTACCTGCATAGGTGCAACCCTATTCATTTTATTCATAGCGGCATGTGGCGCGTAAAAACAATATTCTATATTGATAAATTAGTTAAAATATTGTCATTATTTAGATACAATTACTTAGCTTATTATTGCTAATTTGATTTAGATTTGATTGAATCTTATGTATTAGGGAACTTCAACCCCCTCCATTTTGACTTCCCGAGGGCACTACTACTCCCTCCATCTCGTCGTCTTCGTACCCCCATTCGTACTGCAAGAGCTACCGAAAAAAAAGTTTTTGACTCATCTGAGAGTTAGATGCAATTTGGCATGATGCAACTTTCACGATAAGTTTTTGTCTTTATTAATACGTTCATTCTACTCATGGTTTAAATAAGTTGAAACATATATAACTTAAGTTTTGACCACAAAAACAATATTTTCATTTACAACAGGCCATCTATCATGAAAGTTTTAGTGGAAGAGGACTCGAAGCATGGGGCTCCCGGCCGATCCAAAGTATTTCATGGATCTTCCATCTTCATCTAAGGGAGGGCCTCTTCTTCGAGCAAGGCCAAGAGAGGGATAATTTTGATGAGTAGGAAATATATATGTCTTAACATGACATTGTTTTTTGTATGCCCTATGTGCATTGTGATTGTATTTAAACCCTTTTTTATATGGGCATTTGAACTTGATGGTATGGACTGACCTATTTTGGGCATTTTTGTATTTATTATGACATTAAATATCTTATTTGGACTTGAATAATTTTGTATGAGACCTTAACTTTCCGAGATTATTTTTGCATGAATCTAATATGATGTCACTTGACAATATGTTCGACATTATGGATTATTTTTTCATATCTTAATTTGGTGATGTACGTTGTACTACATTTCATTCAATGTAATATAGATCATCAAAATTTGAACTCAATATTTATATAATGATTATATTAAGAGGTCCCTAATCTGCGTAATTTATTCATTCAATTTATAATGTGTATATGTGTTCTTACTTGTGCTTCTTCTTTTTCTCATGGTGCTCTTTTTCCTGGTTTCCTATTTAATCATGTCTTACTACATTCTTCTATGCTCGTATTTTCTCTCCTGTTTAAAACACCTGACAGTCTCACACAATTTGATGCATTTCATATATTGAATATTTTTAGATGTCTCTCCATAAAATTACTTACTACAAATTACCTCCAATTCTTTGGAGAATGTCTCCAGATGTAAATTACATTCTTATTAAGAACACTCAAATGATTCTTGATGTCTATCATAGCCAAGTCAATTTACTCTCCTTACTCTACCGTTTAAATCTATATGCATTTAAATTTAATTTGGAAATCACATCACACCCTTCCCCTCACTAGGCTTGAGACTGCCCCTATCCTTTTTAAGGAACTTTGAAAGCATCCATGGGTTTTATCATAACATAAATTATCACTATGGAAGGTCACAAGCCATAAGGTCCAGCTGACTCCCATCCATAATAACAGAATATTTACTGTGGCGATTGATAACTCCCGTGTGTTCTTAGACATACGACCCTATCAATTCATTCCCCTTAAGTCAAATATAGTCATTCAATGGCGTCGTAAGCGTGACTACTACCGCCCAGACATGATATTTTTGAGAATGTCTCTCCATATAATTAACTCTTCTTTATTCCTACCAATGCTTGAAAATGTCCTCCACAGCAAACATTCTGATTCAGACACTCAATTTCTTGATTGTTTTTATCATGTCCAATTCATGTTACTAAACTACTCACCTTTAAATCTATGGATTTAAAGTTATTTGGAAATCACTCACAACCTCACTAGGTTTGATGGAATGCCCCTAATCCTTTTTAGAGAGAGGCGCTTTTGAAGCATCCATGGGTTTATCATAACATAAATTATCAATAGAATGGAAGGTCTCAAGCCATAGGCCCAGCTGACTCCCATCCATAACTAAACAAAAATATTTACCAGGCGATTGATAACTCCCCATGTGTTCTTAGACATACACATAATAAAATTCATTCTTAAGCAAATGCTGTCATTCAGGGCTCTTGATGCGACTACGCCTGGACAGGGTATCCTACATTGACTCAGACTGGCACTATTTTTCCTTGTGTTTAAACAAACATAAGCACAACAAGGAACCCAGATGGAGATGGAGAAACTTTGAGAGATTTCATAAAGGAAAGGGCCCCGCATGGAGATATTGATCTGACGAGATGTTCTTAGTTCCCAAAGTCTGAAAAATCACGCGTTGAAGATATGGCGTTTAGGAGCGATGGACTCTTAATCGCAAAAAATGCCCATGCGCCGCCCGAGAGGGTCCCTGACGAGGTAGCCCGAAATGCACTAATCTATGAACCAAAAATAGCTTCTATTAGCATTCACCAAGCCATTTAGATTTTTTGGCATATTGGTTTTGGTCCCTCATTTAGCTTTTCCATTTGCGAACTACAAAAAAACAAAATACCAACAACAAAAACAACAAACAACATAACAACTAACAACTACCGCCCTTTTAGCCCTACACTTACTCAACTAAACTCCAACTACTTCACAGTTTTTTTTACACACTATCCTATCAAAGAACTAGATTTAGATAGAGAAAACAGAGAGTTATTTCGTATAGGGGCCCGAACACGGGGTCGTAGAATCTCAAGAGAATGTCTCTAGTACCATAAGAGTCTAGAATCGACCCCGTCGAAGAATGGCATGATTGCCCTCAGGGCTCTTAGTAGCGCCTACACTACTCGGACAGGTAGCCCTAAAGCATGGGGAAGTCCTAGGGAACAAACAAAAAAAGCCTCCAATAGCTTCACTAGGCCATTAGACGTGATGCATCGTTGGTTCGGTCCCACGAGCTTCCCCGTTTGCAACTAACAAAAAAAACAAACCAAAAACCTCTTGTCCAGCCTGCCTGACTCACACTCAACAAAACTACACTATTTCTCAACTTTCAAAAATAGCATAACAAGAGAACAAGATGGAGAGGGAAAAATCACGAGAGGTATTTCGTAGAGAGGCCCCCAATGCGAGGTCTTAGATCTTACATACATGCTAGGTTCCAACGGAGTTTGAGAAATCACCTCCGTCAAAGATAGGGCGTGATTGGCCCTCAGGAGGACAGGGGGGGGGGGGGGGTCTCTTAAGCTACTATGCTCCTGGACGGGTAGCTGAAAGCACTGGGGTTTAGGGAACAAAAATAAGGCCTTCTCCAGTAGCTTAACTAGGACATTTGGATGTTTTGCAAGTTTGGATCAGTCTCATAAGCTTTCTGTGTTAATGACTATACGTGGTAGCACCACATGGACTCCAGATTGCACTATTTCTTGCATGTTTCAAACATAGACAGAGAGAGAACAAATGGAGATGGAAAAACCATGAGAGGATTTCATAGAGTTCCCCAATGCAATGTTTAGATGTTATGAGAAAATCTCTAGGTGCCAACGGCGTCTGAGAATCACCCTGTGAGAATATGGCGTGTTGGGTCAGGGATCTTAACGGACTACGCCCGGACGAGGTAGCCCGGAAGACCGGGCAACGTAGGAACAAAAATCCTCTTAGTGTTCACAGGTGATTGAATTTGTTGGCCTAGACGATTGTCCCACAGCTCCGTTTTGGCAAATACAACATCTAACACCTGTACAACTAACTTAGACACACTTATTTCACTGTTTTACAAACAATTGAACGAGAGAACCGATGAGAACGGAGCAAACCAGGATGATTTTGTCAGAGGATTCACAACATGGATGTTTCACATCTGACAAGACATCTCTAGGTAATCCACGGAGTCCTGAGAAACATCAACATGGTCGAAGATATAATAGTGGTTTTTGGTCTTAGGGCTCTTAAGAGACTACCGCATCAAATGAGGTAGCCCACAGAAAGCACAGGAATAGGGAACCAAAAAAAAACCTCCAGTAGCATTCGATCAGGCCATTTAGACATGTTGGCATAGTTGGTTTGGTCACACACACTACCGCTTGCAAAATACAACATCTGAGTAGCCTTACATTGACTTAGACTATCACTATTTCGCGCGTTTTGCAACAATAGGACAACTAAGAGAACCAAATGGAAGAGGAAAAAACTGTGAGTAAGGCTTTCGTAAGAGTACCTTTGATGTGGAGCTTTTAGATCTGATGATATGTCTCGGTGCCATGGAGTCTGAGAAATCACCATCCAAAAGATATGGTGTGATTGGGCCTAAGGGCCTCTTAAGCGATTACGCCCCGGAGGGGTAACCCAAAAGCACAGGTGTGAGGAAAACCACCAAATGTTCAATGATTTTTCCATAGTGATGCAACTATGTAAGACTATGTAAAATTAATTGTTTTTGAGGGATCCACCAATGTTCCAATTGTTCATTTTGAAAGAATGAATAAATCCTTAAAATCAAAACAGAGAATGAAAGAGTCTGAAGTTTTTTTGGATGGATTACGAAATGGTAATTATGCCAAAAAGAAAGCCGAACACATAATAAATTATTAGTCTTCAACTTTAGATGGGTAATGAACATCGTGAAAGAAAAAAATTTAGGTGAATATGTCATCTATAATTCAGAAGAAATGCCTCCTAAAAGTCATAAATTGTCAAATTTGAATTACCCAAAAGACTATCTAGACAGAATTAAAGAGAAGATACAACGGAAGAAAAGGAAAATGGGAAGGCGTGGAAGGTAATCACAATATTAACTGGAATGAAGATCTATGTGATGTTTGATAGAACATTGTAAGTCTTAGAGGACAACATGCCAAGTTGATTATTTTATTAATCTTAGTTGCTCAACTTCACAGTCAAAAGCCAGGTAGTTCCAAAAGTAAGGCATACTGTTAAAAAGATTGCAATGAGTATTGAATAATTTTAAGCCTGAAACTCGTTTAGAATTGTAATTTATTTTTTGATTGAGGCATTCACCCAATAGTTTATTGTTTTGGAAGAGTTAGAAATTCATTTTATAATTGAGAATAGAATGTGATTTATCTAATTACTTTGAATATTTAGGTATATATTTCCTATAGTTTACGACTAAGCCTCTCTCAGTTTTCCTATCTTCCCAGTTCTCACGATGTGAATTGTTTGCAACGCGTGAAAATAGTGAAATTTGAGTCAGTATAGGGTTTTGTCAAATAGGTTGTATTTTTCAAATGGAAGTTTGTGGGACCCAACCAAATACGTCAACATGTCGGGGTTGCTTGGTGAACGCTAGTGAAGGCTTCATTTTGGTTCCTATACGTACCCAAAATTGGAGGGTGCTGCATCACTGGAACAACATTACATGTGCCCTAATGAGATTCAGGTTCTCTCGCAAGGTGTTCGGGTATCCAAAATTCTCTTTCAAGTATGCGTTAACGATCCCGTATGCCTGCTATGCCCTGCGTGCTTTTGTTAATCTCTCTCCCCTCCTTTCTCTTTGTGTTTTGGTCTCAGTGATGAAACACCGCCTCTGCCTAGTCCGACGGTCTCATGATCTACCAGGCAGGGCGGCGAATTCCTATAACCACTACCTACTCAGGGCGGTGGTCCTTATGCATTTTTCAGAATGTTTCTTTTATACCGCGACTCACGTAAAAAATTTCCAATGTTTACAGTTTTTTCACCCGCCTTTTCCTGGTATTATGATTATGGTTCCCTAGAATAGTGTTTTGGCATTGTTATGGTTAAAGAGTTCAATTTGGTTTTTCACGCTTGGGTAAATGGGAATTCTAATAAATTGCTGCTTATGCTCAAGAAAATGGCCCTCATTTTTCCTCTCAATTTCTCATTTCAAATAAGCTTAGCCTTCAATTTTTCT